>LBNU01017417.1:138694-166080 GCA_014162995.1 Artemisia annua
AAAAAAAAAAAAAAAAAAAAAAAAAAAAAAAAAAAAAAAAAAAAAAAAAAAGACTCTTTGTCACTATGTGATGACTTTTTAATATATGCACACGTTTTAGAGAATCACAACCCATAAGAATAAATGGGTCTACTAGCATACGTGAGTCTATGTATAAAGCATGCGGCGAAATATGTGGATATAAATAGCAATGTATCCCTAAACGTAACTTGATCGCAATCTTGATTTTCATGATTTTGGTGTATGTCAATTGAGAAAATGTCCAAAAAACTTAAAGACAATGTACATTTTTGGATGAGTAACTTTTTCAAAATTGACCGGTTTTGGTTCCTACATTTACCATAATTGAACTAACACCCTCTATGTTCAATAAAGGGATGATTTTCTCACCTTTTTGCTTTTTTGTGTACCCCACTATATTCTTTTTCTGTTAAGTAACGAACTTTTCAAGTCGGTTAGATGAGACAAGGTAGGCGTTCATTTGAAAACTGGATATCAATTAAAAAGTCTAAAAAGTAATCATATCCATTGATTTTGCAATATTATCTAAAATAACAACATACCCGTATAAAATCACCCATTCCACTCCCCTTCCCTTTTTTCAATATTTTCGGTCAAAGGGACAGTTTGGTCATTTGACCCGTTTTTTAATTTCATCCTCAAACTTCAAATTGTAATAACTTTCAAATGACAAACTTTTATGAAAAACGATTACATCATAATTTCTAGAATCTAATCATTTTTTATTTGATATATAATTCACATTTTTATTTTTTAAGCTTTAAGTGAGTATTGATTTTCTTGAAATTTTGGGTATCTTCTGCCATAATTTTGTCTAACTTAAAAGCTAAATTACGCAAAACTTAAAACACGAAAGTTGCGTTACCCAGAAATTTTAATCACTCAAATCCGAAATGATATGAGTAAGATATCATATTTTTGAAAATAACGATTTAAACATATTTAGTGCACACAATGTGTTTGATAAAATTCCTAATAAAGATTTTTCTTGTAAAAGTACATTTAAATGCTCTAATTGGAGTAGTACAATACATTTTTAGTTATTTGAGATCAAGATGTGCGATAAGGGATGAGGTTTGGATGTAAGGTATTTTTGTGTATGACAATATTTTTTTGGTTTGGAAATAGTTCTGAAACAATAAATGGCCAAATAAAAGTTTGTGGAAATTTGTTTATGACGTAGATGCAAGTTGATGATGAAAAACATTGATGAACAAAGTATGTTGCTAAAGAACATTGATGAACAACATGGATTATGATGAACATTGATGAACAACATGTAGATTGACGTTGTACATCAGTTTTTTTTGTTTTTTAAAAACAAAAAGTCAGTGTTTATCAATTACTACAACTCTTACTCGATGAGACAATATGTCTACTACTCTTGAGGATCTAGTTTCCTTCCAATATATTAAAATAACTTGTCCTCGTGGAGTGGATGTCATGTAGTTCCTTTAGTTTTTATTGGTAAACTTATCTTTATCTATATTTATTATTCTACTTGCAGAAAACTTGGTAGTACGATGGAGGGGATAGGTTTGTATCAGCAACTGAGAAGTATATATGAAGCCATAAGAAATCACAAGAAAGTAAATTTGTTTGGGAGTTCAGGAGTTGGAAAAACATGGATGGCAAAGAAGGTAAGTGATCGCTGCTCTAGGGATAAGTTCAATAAGGAAAGTGACCCGGAGAAGGTCTTTCAGTTCACCCTCTGGGTATTCTTGTGCATTGACTATAACAAAAAGTCTCTCACAGAAACTCTTGCTCGCCAAGTCGGCTTACTTCCTATTGATGATATGAGCATTGATGATAGTGATGATGAAGATGATGATTATGATTATTATGGTAACAAGAGGCAAGATATCAATAATGAAGCCGAAAATCTAAAAACTTTAGCTAAAAAGCTACACAAAAGACTTTCAAAAGGGAAAATTCTTCTGTTCCTAGACGATGTTCCTACCGATGAAGGTGAAAGAAAGGAGAAAGAAGATAAGTTTTGGTCGGAGTGGAGTGAAATCTTGCGTGCTCCTGCAGATGACGATGAGAATTTGCACACGGTTTTAATATCAAGGGAAGGAGATATTTCAAAGGAAATTGCAATCGAGGTGAAACCTTTGCCTAAAGAAGAGATGGAATCCTTATTGATACAAAAACTTGATGCTCAAGTGACACCTTCTGCAATAACTCTAGGTAAACAATTACTGGAAAGTAGTAATGGTTTGCCTGGTAATGTTATTATGATAGCAAAAGCACTAAACTATTACGGTCTAGATAGATCTGGAGTGTCAGTTCTTGAAAAGGAAATAGAAGGAGCATCTGAAACATACAGCGTAAAAAGTTTACTTTGTAGAATGCATAGTGTATTGCCTGCTGGTGTTCTGAAAGATTTATGTCAGCCTAGTCGGCATTTCTTTCGTGACTCAGGCAGTATTTACTACAATGAGCTAATAACTTACTGGATCTTGGAAGGATATCTTGGCTTTGGTAGCGTGAATAACTTGTATGAGAAGGGTCATCGGGTTCTCATAGAGCTTACAGATTGTAGTATACTAAAACAGCAGGAGGGCGGTTATGTTTACATGGACAAGTCAGCGTTAAACGTCCATGATCTTCACCAGTGTGCTGACAAAAACGCTAGTCTTGGGTTGGCTACTGTGTTTAAATCTGACACAAAAGGTTTAGGGATAATCATGCCTGCAATGGGATGTTGAAAGCAGCTGATCAAATAATGGTCAAGAAGAAGCGGAAAAATAAGCATACACAGATTTATAAGGAAGAAGATCCGATTCTTAGAACTTTATTGCTAGATGGAACCCACTTTGACGAACTAGCTATGATGGAATTCCTTAAATCCCATAAGGAGCTTGAAGTTCTTGCGCTCGTCAATCCAACCATCAGATCATTGCCGGAGCCGTTGCAAATGATGAAGAGCCTTCGTGTTCTTGTGCTAAGAGGTTGTGAGTTTTTGCAAGACGTCAAACTCCCTTTGGATGATTTGCTTGTTCTCGAAATCTCTGGTGCTAAGTCTCTAAAAAGAATTCCTGTCAAGTTCTTTAAGAACATGCTGAAACTTCAAAGTCTTCATCTCTCTCAGTTGCCAGTTACTTTTTTACCTTCCTCCCTTTACAGTCTTACTAAACTAAAGTGGCTAACTGTGAAAGATTGCCCTTCTTTGAAGAAGATAAAGAGTCTTGCAGAGCTAAAAGATCTTAGGTTTGTAGACCTTTCTGGCAATACCTCTTTGGCTTTAATGGACAAGAACTTTGTGGAACTTAAGAAGCTTCGGAGCCTTAATCTTTCTAATACAATGCTTCCAGCCACACCGATTCTCACAGCTAGTAAAAAACTCAGTCATCTGCTAGTGCGTAACTGTAAAAATCTATGTCGTTTGCGAGGTCTGACTTCACTTGAAAAACTCCAAACTCTTGATCTTTCAGGCTCTACCCTATTTGAAGATTTTCACGATTCATCTTTAAAAAGCTTGGTTTCCCTTCAAACCCTTAACCTGTCAGGAACGAATCTAGATGTTTTACCTTCTAGAATTGCCAATCCTCGTTATCTCTATCTTCAAGGTTGCACTCAGTTAAAGAAACTTTCATGCGTCGAACCCCTTAAAAAACTTGAGATACTTGATGTTTCAGGTGCAAAGAATCTCAGTATGATAAAAGATGATTTCTTTGATCGTGTGACAGGACTCCAGGTGCTCAACCTTTCAGAAACTAATGTTGTAGATCTTCCATCCATTTCAAAACTTTCAAATCTTCGTGAACTCAACCTTTCTGAAACTATGGTTGCGGCTCTTCCATCCATTTCACATCTTTCGAATCTTCGTGAACTGTTACTTTCCGGTTGTGCCTCCTTAGAACAATTGCCACCACTAGAATTCAATACAAAGTTAGAGGTTCTAGATGTCTCACATTGTAGTGCTTTAAAAGATATAGGAATTTACTCTTTTGAGAAAATGACTCGCCTTCAAAAGCTTGATCTTTCAGAAACAAAGATAAAGGCTCTCCCGCCAATTTCTCCTCTGAGTAATCTTTGTCAACTCTTACTCAAGAACACCACAAACTTGCAGAATCTTGAACTGAATGTCTCATTACCGAATCTTGTGGAGCTAAATCTTTATGGTACAACATCTTTGGGATCTAATGGTGCTGAATTTCTGATATATATGAGCAATCTACAGATACTCGACCTGTCTTTCACCTTGCATGTATGCTTACCATGCATATCAAACCTCACCAACCTTACTCATCTTTCACTTGCTGGTTGCTCACGCTTAGAAACATTCCCGGATTTCAGCTGTCTTACTAAGCTTGAGATTTTGGATCTATCTGAATCATCATGCAAACAACTACCAGATCTTAGCCGTTGTAGTAACCTTCGAAATCTCTTGCTCAAAGATTGTTACATGGTGGAAGAATCTTCGCTCGCGGTTAATGATATATTGGACAGTCCTATAAAAATCCAGCACTATATCTCTGAATTAAGTCATCTTGAGTACCTAGAGTTGCCCAATGTTCCATTACCGTCAAAAGGGGTGAATCAAGATGAATGGAAAATCTGCCACTTGTCTGACACAGAAAAATCTCCGATGTTTGTTAGTGGCACTCAGTTTCTTCAAATACTAAAGAGAAGTCCCTCACCGCAAGAAATGTTCCATTTATGTGCTGTTCCTCTGAACGTGGAAAGTGAAAGTTTATATAAGTATGGTTGGAGAAGTGAACTTGTGTTTGCAGATGTCTACCTTCGAGCTACTCAGTTTGCTCGATATGAAGAAAATAGATCATTGCAGATTCGTGGTTTCAGCAACTTTCCCAAAGGTATCGAGAATGTTATCAGTCATGTTGACTTGGTATTCATGATTGATGATAAGTCCAAGAGTTTGGTATCTGGTTTAGGTGCCTCTGTTCTTAGTAAACTAAAAGGTTGTTGGATTGAAAGGTGCAATGAAATGGTCACCGTTGTTGAGGAGGAGGATCGGGAAATAGCTCTAGAGAATCTTGGGATTTCAAATAATAGCCAATTAGAGAGTATATGCAATGGGAAACAGCCTTTTAGGAGGTTTAAAGACCTCAAGACTTTGTATTTGGATTGTTGTCCAAAGCTTTCAACTGTATTCTCTTCATCATGGTTTCCAGAAGTGCTCAAAGTTCTTCAAATCAAGTTTTGCGACAATCTAGTGTCTATGTTTGAAGGTGAGGGTAAACTTCTAAACTTAGAAGTTTTACAGCTCTGGGAACTACCAGAATTAGAGAGTATCAGCATCTCCTTTCCATGTTTACAAACTCTCAAGATATGGAATTGTCCGAAGATGAAGCAAATTGAGGAAATCCTTGAATCCACAAAAGGTAATTTAAAGACGTTATGGATCGCCGGTGATATCAGCTTGAAGACTTTGTGTACCGGTGACTTCATCAATCTTACAACTCTCAAAGTGGAAAGTTGCCCAACACTTTTAAACATAAGCTCTTCGAGTTTGCCTCCAGCAAACATTGAGAACATGGACATCAGGTATTGCGAGAAGTTGCAGACATTGTTTGCAGACAGCAACTCAGCTGACTACGAATTGCGATGTTTAAAGAAGCTGCATCTTGAGAATCTTCCTATGCTGGAAAGCATCGGTGCTGCCTTGCCACCACTAGAAGACCTTTTCGTAATGGACTGTGAAGGATTGAAAATTTGAAGGGCCAACTGGAAATTGCGACTTGCTGTGTACAGTTATGGTTTCAGGTATTTTACCCACTCATTTCTGAAGAACTCATGGCTTCATATGTTCATCAGATTGATTTTTGTAATATGTTTATATTTTGAAGCAGAGTCACTATGTTTACTCTTAAAAATCTTTTTGTTATCAGGTTAAGATGCGCGTCTTAGGTTTCTAGACTTCCAAGAAAGTAATAAATCAGCAATTTAGCAGCACGGGTCAAGTGTTCTCTTGAAGCAAAGCATGCAAATATGCAATGGCTTAACGACTACCATTCTGAATTCTCTGAGATTTGGTGGACCAATTTACAGCAGTACAAAATTGGCTTTGTTTCTCTTTGACGTTCATTAACTTACTTAAACCGTTCTAGTTATAATAGTCTTGTGGTAAATCGATAGATAATGAGGTACATAATGATTGAATTCAACTAGCTGAATTTGATTTCTGTTGAACCAGTTACTGTTGAGTTCTGATCAACTTATTTTGTTTTTAATATTGACTATATATACTTGTATGCATAATATATAGTGGGTTATTACACAAAGATGTTACTAAAGTTTCACAAAAATTTGCTTTTAGTTACTACAGTTTTTTTTTTCAAAGAGGTTACTCATGTAAACGGGTTCGTCAATTAGGTTACTCATGTAAACGGGTTCGGTTAATTAGGTTACTCCCATGGTGGGATACCGGGTGTACCGGTTTTCGACTATCTTTAATTTACATTTTTGGTCCCTGTGGCATGGCGGGTATAACGAATTTAGTCCTCAGGAAGTCATTAGTGTTTTCAAACTTAGTACTTCGCGGATAATGTATAGAACCCGATATTAGTACTTCGCGGATAATGTTTTCAAACTTAGTACTTCGCGGAAAATATTTGTTTCTGGTATGAGGCCGGTAATCTTTTTGTTGATACATATAGTGTATATACTCACACATTGTTGGTGTGTATGTATTAGTTTTGCACAAAATCTTAACCATAGTCTTTGTAAAGTTAAAGACTCGTGATTTAAAAATCTTAAATTTGTAAATCTTAAATTTGTATTTTAACCATAAACAACCAACTGATTTAAGTTACTTTTATAACCACTAACCATTTTATGTTTGAATTTTTAATAACTAATCACCGTGTATAAACTGGTTTTTGCGTATCAAAGACTAACCATTTTTGTTATTATAAAGTGGTTTTTCCGTCCCGACTTTATTTTCAAAACGCACACGGTGTTGGAAAAATGATCACTACAATGTGCACTAATAATCATGTTGTGTTTACTTTTTTAAAAATGTTTTGGGTAGTTGCATTGTCATTGTTTTAAAACAAAACAAAATATAAAAGTTACACATTTCAATGCAAATAATTCTTTTTCTTTTTCGAACACAAATTTTGTATTAAAAACACACCTGCAAGAAGCTAGGAGGAGGGAATGTAATTAAATAGGAATAGAAAGTGCGATTTGAGGATTGTTAAACCACTCGATCCAATTACAACAACCCGTTACAGGCAAAAACGTGTAAAAACATATGAAAACAGATGAAAACGTAAGAAAAACGGACGAAAACGTAAGCAAAAACGGGTGAACACGTATAAAAACGGACAAAAACAGATAAAAACGTAAGGAAACCCTGTTAAGGGTCGCCCACAGGAGAGGATTCGAGAAAAAACAAATCTAAGGACTAAATTTGTTAAACCCGACAACCCACAAGGACCATTTAGTAACTTTTTACCTGCTATCATAAGTTGTAATATATGGAGTAACGTAAACAACCGGTCACNAAAAAAAAAACTATAGTAACTAAAAGCAAATTTTTGTGAAACTTTAGTAACATTTTTGTGTAATAACCCGATATATAGTTCGCTAATCATATATGTGAAACATGGCTTGCCGAGTCTCTTGCGTTAAATGTTAATTAACCACATTTATGACTTACTGGCGAACACTAAAAAAACTGTTTGTAAAAGAATTCGCAACAAAAGAGGAGGAAAAGTTACAAAAGTAGCTTGAAAAAAAAGAGACGCGTACAAAATTATGAGCAAACACCTGTAGTCTTGTAGATGTAAAGCTACTCCAACACAGAAAAGCTTTGCAAAAGCTTTTGGGAATTAAACTGATATTTCACTTACAAAAGATTTCATGTGAAGTGATAGCTCAAACACTTGTATTCTACAAAGTCATATATTAGCCAACAAGTCTTTCATCATCATCGTCTTCTCATTATATCGACGTTGTCAAAACGATATCCGCAGTACCGTGTGATGGATACTTTCCCGGCAAGTTCATCATCACCTTCGTAGACCAACAACTCTACTATGTGACAGTCGATAGACTTCGATATGTAATGACGTATGTGAAGCCCACAAAAATCAAGACATTTGTTATTCGAAATAGAGTTTAGGGGATGATAGTTTGTTATCAGTTATTAGCGTTTTTAGCTTGTACCTTATTAATAAACCCTCGCCATTTAATATAACTACCATCAACCGGCTTATGTACAACTAATTTATAAAAAACTTGAAAGAAAAACAAGTCACTAAAGAAGAACCAAGGTTAAGAATTATTCGATATAGATAACTCAAAGATAAAATCTTCACGATAATAAAACACTATTGAAACTTTAAATTGTTTTACAATTAAAATAAAGTTAAAGAGAATAAAGTGAAACAAATAAAAACTTTTTATTACTAGAAAAGTTGAGAGTATTTTATTTTTCATCTTTAAAAAAGAGCTATGGTACATCCACAAAAATAAAATGACATATTTTGATTAGGCTAATCAAAGAAAAGAGAGATAAATTAATCAAAGAATGTTATCTTAAAAAAGAATCAATGCTACACTCACAAAAAAAAAATAAATAAAAAATAAAAAAAATAATAAAAAATCCACATGCACATACGTCAAATAAAAACTTTTTATTACTAGAAAAGTAGAGAGTATTTCATTTTTCATCTTTAAAAAAGAGCTATGCTACATCCACAAAAATGAAGTGACATGTTTTGATTAGGTTAATTATAGAGAAAAGAGATAAATTATTTGAAAAGCCTCCGATCAAAACATAAGGAGCAATGCTACACTCACATAATTTTTACAAAAAGAAATCCACACGCACATACATCAAATGATTTGTATTAATAGAAACGCATCGATTAACATGACTAATTAATACGCCAAACTGTATGCTTAAACTTATATGCTTAAACTTATATGCCAGCATCTTGTTAGTGTGTCATAAAACCCATTTTTTCACAAACCTGAGCACTCAGTATCATCAAAGTTAACACGCCAAACGCATAAATTTGGATGAATGGCTCGCCATTCGCGGTACCGAGCAACACGCCAAAGTTGAGCCAAATGATCTTGAGCCAGTGAAATGGCTTACGCCAAAGGTAATTGTGCTTTCTTCTTCTTCTTTTTTTGGCCAGTGAAGGACAAAGATGTAGAAGAAAACAGTGGTGGGTTCTGGAAAAGGATGTTGCCGGAAAAGGATGTTGCCGGAAGCAGAGGCGGAGCCATGCCCACAGTAGTGGGGGACATGCCCTCGTCAAATTTTGATTTCAAATAATTAAAGTCAAATTGTTCGCCGGAAACAATTTCCATAGGCTGTTGATCGGGAAAAATAGAGAACCGAGCTTTTGCAGATTAAAAGGGTAGTGGGTAGTGGGTAGTGGGTATGGGGAAGTGGGTACTAGAAGTAAAATAATTTATTAATTACTAATAGTGTTTCACTGTTTTGTACTCCCTCCGTCCCAAAATTATTGTCCCCCGACAAAAAACACACAGTTTAAGAAAAACATAATTAATACAGCTTTCTCTCTCTTACTTTTTTGCCAAATGACAGATTTACCCTTAACCAATTAATTAACACTTCTTTAAATATTGTAATATTAATTTCAACTAAGAGTAATATAGTAAACTTGACCAAACTCCCCTATTTATTTTTAGTATTGGACAATTAATTTGGGACGTACCAAAAAGGCAAGATGGACAATTAAATTGGGACGGAGGGAGTATATAAATAAAGGCCAAGGGTGTAGAAATAGTGTTTCACTGTTTTAGACATAAAATGATTTGTATCGTTTGTCAATTTTTAGACACAGTATACATGTACCACACTATATGTTTAATTTGTCCAACACATGGTGAATACAGGATTGGAATAATAAGGAATATAGGGTGTGTTTGGTAGAGGGAGTTGGAGAGAAATGGAAATAATCTCATTTCTCGCTCATGTTTGGTTGCTATGGGTGTGTTTGGTAGAGTGTTTTGCTTTTTTTGAAAAACACTCCAAGTCTCAACTTTATCTCTTTTGGCGATCCAAATCCTCTCATTATTCTGCAAATTGCTTCTTCTCCAAATTATTCATATTTAATTGTATGGTCTCTACCATCAATCAAGGTTCTCTTGGGTTTTGTGAGATCTATTATTTTTATGAAAACTATTCCATTTTTAGCATATATATCGATCTGTTCTTAATCCTCTTGAAGTAGGAATAATTGGGTTTTTTGGATTTACGTGATCTATAAAACTTTTCTGCTTTAATTTATTTCTCACTTTTGGGCAAATGATATTGTTTATAAAACCTGTACAAATGTATCTTTATCTACGAGATCTATGATTTTTTCTAACTTACTAATTAATTTAATTTTGAATCTTTACTACAAAAACCAATCTGCCACTTTGTAAATTCTTGTTTCTTAAATTAAGTTATATCTTGTTCTTCTTGACTGTACGAGGTTATGGTGGTTCAAAAGATTTTGGATGGCTAATTTACTAAGCAATTTTCAATACAAGGCTTATTTATCAATTGTCATCAATCGAGGTTATGGCGGTTCATTAACAGTTTTTCCATTCTTTTTTATGATTTTCTCGTCCAAGAAAATATTGTCAAATAAAAAAATTATTGCTTATTTCTCGGGTCAAAGTCTTTTTTGTTACCAAACATGGGAATCCGTCAAAATTCTCTACTCAATTCTATTCTCTGAATTTCTAATCTCAACTCTATTTCATTTATCTGAATTTCTCTCTACCAAACATGCCCATATAGTTATTCTTGATATTCATATTGATTTACAAATTTTAAATCTTTGATATGCGAAAGGATGGATGATGGTGTGGTTTTTCAATTCTTAATATAATGAGAATTGAGAGAAGGTGAGTGATGATACATGGCCTCAAGAGTAGGGGTGGCAATCGAGTCGTGTTCGTGTTGACATATTCGGGTTCGCGTGTTGGCGGGTTAGCATAACCTCTACCCAAACACGACCCATTTATTAATCGTGTCAAGAAACTCAACCTAACCCGCACCTGCATAACACGTGTAACCCATTTTTGACCCGTTTAACATATTTAAACAAATAGGTCAAGTAGTGAATAAGGTTGGTGATTTGTTGATTTAAGTAATTTAAATGCCAAAATGTTATAAGGATTTAAAATATGATAAAAATAACAGACAAATAACTATACGACAATTTTCTCAGTTATAATCGTCAATTTATATGATATAAGAGGTATAATCGTAATTCAATCATATTAAGTTCATAACAGAATACATTTAATCTACATCCAACATAAAAAACATGTTATATATTTAATTTTTAGAGTCTTATATACTTAAACGGGTTCACAGGTTGACCTGTTTAATATTTACTCAACCCAAACACGACCCATTTATTAAACGGGTTAGACGGGTTGACCTGTTTTTGACCCAAACATGTTTATCCTCAACCCAAACCTGTTTAACTTCGTGTCGGGTTCGTGTCGTTTATCGTGTCGTGTCGATAATTGCCACCCCTACTCAAGAGTCAAAGACCTCAATGGTACGTGTCATTTATTTGGAAAGTTATTTGCTTTCTCATAGCTTTTCAATTTATGTTTATTAAAATATGATTGTTTTTAAATAAAATAAAATGAAAAAGTGAGACCCAATAACGTGTTAGTGGTGAGTTGTGAGGGAGGGGTGTTTGAGTGATTGGTGTGTTATTAGAGAGGGGATGATGTGGCGCTGAGTTGGCATACCAATAACGTGTTAAACGCAACTACGATGCCTAGTGCTCTAACACATTTATAAATCTGAGTCATTTCCTTTATAAAATATTGTAAAGTCTTTTACCTCCCAAAATCCCAAAAATGATCTCCAAAATGCACCGTAAACGCAACTTTTTCTCCAGGATCCACACCCTCACTTCCCGCCAATTTTCATCATTATCTTCATCTCATTATATCCCACCAACAACTTTACAAAACCACACACATTCCCAAACATACGACACTCTTTTAACCGAATGTATAAAACACAAATCCATAACAGGAGGTCAAAGGGTTCATGCCCACATGATTAAAACTTTATATAAACCCTCAGTCTATTTATGGACAAGGCTCATTATCATGTATGGTAAGTGCGAGTGTTTGCGGGATGCGCGTAACGTGTTTGATGAAATGTCTCAGAGGAATGTGGTGTCTTGGACTGCTATGATGTCGAGTTATGCGAAGAGAGGGTGTGGGGCTGAGGGGTTGGAGCTTTTTGTCCAGATGTTGAGAGAAGGTATTGATTAGTTTCATGTTGCTTGTGAAGTGCTTATTTGCTTATCATTTATAGCAACCTAGCAGTTTTTCGTTTTTGGATATAATTTTCTGTGTGCTTAATTTTGAGTTAATAAGCACATTGGTAGCTGCTCTTTCTTATTTTAAGTAGATAAACAGTTTATAATAAGCAATCTCAAGCACTTCCTGAGAAAGTACTAATTATTTTCAAAATATAAACTTTCACTCATTTACTGAGCGAAAAATTACTTGCACCATACAAGATATTGTGAAGAGAGGGTGTGGGGTTGAGGGGTTGGAGCTTTTTGTTGAGATGTTGAGAGAAGGTATCGATTAGTTTGATGTTGCTGCTAATGATGAGAATTTAATAGGGTGTTTGGGATTGCTTATTAAGTGCTTATTTGCTTATCATTTATAGAATTTTGAATTAATAAGCACATTGGTAGTTGCTCTTTCTTATTTTAAGTAGATAAGCAGTTTTTAATAAGCTATCCCAAGCACCGCTTAAGAAAATTACCAATTTTGTCAAAAATTTAATTTCCCGTGACTTTGGTCAGCTTTTCTTAGTAACTTTTCCTAGATTCAATGAATACTATTAGTTGTTAATATTATGTGTATAATGTACTGTTTGGCTCTTTAGGTACCGATCCGAATGAGTATACATTTGCAACTGTACTCACTTGTTGCACTGGAGTATGTGGGCTTCAGTACGGGAAGCAAGTCCACAGTCTTATATTAAAAAGTAATTTGGAATCCCACTTATTTGTTGGGTGCTCTCTTCTTGATATGTATGCTAAAGCTGGTGGAATCCATGAAGCACGTAACGTTTTTGAAGACCTACCTGAACGGGATATTGTTTCTTGGACCGCCATTATTTCGGGTTATGCTCAGTTGGGTCTTGATGAAGACGCTTTGGAGCTGTTCCGAAGGTTGTTAAGAGAGGGAATAGTTTCTAATTATGTTACCTATGCAAGTGTTTTGACTGCAGTGTCTGGACTTGCAGCGTATGAAATGGGAAAGCAGATTCACGGTCATATTCTTCGGTCTGAACTTCCGTTTTATGTGGTTCTTCAGAATTCTTTAATTGATATGTATACAAAATGTGGTCAACTGACTTATGCGAGGAGGGTTTTTGATAGAATGTCTGAGCGAAGCGTTATTTCATGGAATGCAATGCTTGTGGGATACAGTAAACATGGGATGGCTAAAGAGGTGACTAGGCTTTTTGAACTCATGAGAAAAGAAAACCATGTTAAACCAGATAAAGTAACTTTCTTGGGTATATTATCAGGCTGCAGTCATGGTGAGATGGAAAATAAAGGTTTAGAAGTTTTTGATGAGATGATGAGCGGAAAAGACGGAGTTGTGCCAGATATTGAACATTATGGATGTGTAGTTGATTTATTAGGTCGCGCGGGTCAGGTGGAAAAAGCATTTGAATTTATAAAACAGATGCCTATTGAGCCAAACGCTGCCATATGGGGTTCTTTATTAGGGGCTTGTTTGGTGCACTCAAATGTCGACATTGGGGAAATTGCAGGTCATCGGTTATTAGAGATAGAACCAGGAAATCCTGGGAATTATGTGATTCTTTCTAATTTATATGCCTCTAGGGGAAGATGGGATGATGTTAGAAGTATAAGAAGTTTGATGGAAGAAAAGGCTGTGGCAAAGGATCCAGGAAAAAGTTGGATTGAAATTGATCAAACGCTTCATACCTTTCACGCAGGTGATCAGTTACATCCAAAAATAACAGAGGTTTATGATAAAATGAAAGAGCTATTAGTTAAACTCAAGGAATATGGATATTCTCCTGATTTAAGTCGGGTTTTATATGACGTGGATGATGAGCAAAAGGAGAAGATATTGTTAGGCCATAGTGAAAAGTTGGCATTGGCCTTTGGGCTTATTTCTACTCCGCAAGGAAAGGCTATCAGGATAATGAAAAACCTTCGAGTGTGTGTTGATTGTCATAGTTTTGCCAAGGTTGTGTCTCAAGTCTGTGAAAGAGAAGTGTTTATGAGGGATAAAAACCGATTCCATCATATCGTTAATGGTGTTTGTTCATGCGGAGATTACTGGTGATGCATATGTAAGTAGGCTAAGTTTGAACTACTTTTTGGTATATCATCGACTCATCTTAATCTCATGTTATATGTTTTCTTTTTCAGTTGTACCTTAATCCAGATGTTATTTTGTTTTGAAAGTGTATTATAAAAATATTTTTTTGGATATAACAAGATCAAAACTACAATTGTTTATATTTTTTAGGTTAATTTTTTTTTTTTCAAATAAAACTAATAGGCTGCCTCTACCCGGCTCCCAGCGGGGTTGGGTATCGTTGTTGTAATGGGTTGACTCTAAATGCGTGCAACAATATCACCCCCCCCCCCCCCCCCCAAACCCACACCCACACCCACACAATGTTAGAACTGTTTTATCAAGATAAATGATTGATGAATCATTGCAATTGTGTTTGTTAGGGGTGAGTACTAGTTTGAGGTGCTCAAATGGCTAAGTATCTGACCCTGACCCGTTTAAGAAAATTAAAGATCATCCCATCATATTCTGCTGCAGATTCGTCAAACCAACAAAAGGATCGTGCGACATATTCATGTACTTCGATTAGACCAGACCGACCCAGATAGGACGTGCCCTAACCAGGTTAGTGTAGTAGGTCAAAATTGATGTTTAGTATCATAATGTATTTTATTTTTTTTCTAACTATTCTTTCTTCTAGATAACAAGTGTTTTAATACAGGCTCCGAGTTTTATGTTACATTAATTCCGATATCACGATCGAATAATAACGAAACATGGATGTCGAAAACAGTTGATTAGATTTTCAATCAATATTTCATAAGATCTCATCTTACTGAGACCCATCTTATTTGGATTCGTAACCTTAGTAGCTGAAATTAAATCTTTACACTAACGCTAATTTATCTTAGCTGATAACAATTTTTATAACTGATGAGAAATCTTATCACTTCATAATTTTTCTTCAATACACTAACAGTAATTTATACTCCATCTTATTACTTAGATGACGCAGGACGCACATAAGCGTATTTGGATAAACCCTAATCCAAGGGTGAATAACCAAGGCGCAGCTTGCGGGAATAAAACCCAAACAAGAGATATACTCTAAAACACAATTTTATTAATGATTACTCAATGCCAAAACAATAAACCCAAGCCCTATATTTATAGGGAAGCCGAACTTGGGGAGAAAGTAATTAAAATACATCTAGAACCATCTTAAAACTTAAAATAAGGAAACCTATCCCGACACGTATACGGCGTAATGGAAACACTCCATATACGACCGTAAACAAGCGAAGCCAAGAACATAAAATTTACTTATGCGGCTTAAAGGTTGCAGTCCTTATACGGCGTATATGAATCAGGACGGCTTGAAATTATAAAAACAAACACTAGCTTTTACGGCGTAGGGAAGGCTTTGGCCCTATGCCGTAGAGAAAACGATCTACGTTTCTCGGCCTTGAATATTGTCCCCATCATTCCCACTCACTTTAGAAGAACTCGTCCTCGAGTTCTTGTATTCTTCAGCTGCCAATGCCTTCAAATCCGGTGGTCTCGTACCATTTGGAAGAATAGCTATGTTCTTTCCATACATCATGTTGCCACAGTCTTCCTAACAAAACATGATTAGGATGTTGCTCGGTTGGTAATTTCAATGCCTTCACAAGTTCTTTGGAAACTTGGTTTTCACAACTTCCACCATATATGATCAATGAGCAAACGTTGTCTTCAATCACACACTTAGCTTCAAAAATCTTGTTTCTTTGCGAAAAATCTTCAATCTTTGTTGCACACAAGGTACGTTGCACCATCAAGCTCACAACTTCGTCTTCAACTTGAGCAAATTCATCAATATGATCCAAGTTTACCCCAAAATCAATTCCCAATCCATCTTCATGAACTTCCTCAACATAAGCACTCAACTTCCATTAGGACATGTGTTTGACCTGGTAGACCACGCCTAAAACACTTAGGTGGTATAGGCTTGTCATACGGATTGGAATTCGTCTTTTTAGCCATAACCTGTATTGTCGCACCACTTTCCACTGGAGAAGTCAAACTAGAATATTTATTAGTTCCAATGGTCAATTGTGTTTAGTTAGATTGATTTACCTGAGTAGAATATGAATTTTCTTCCAAAGTATCTTCAAAGTTCAAAGCTCGTTTAGTCATTGACCTCTCGACCTTCATAGCTAAAGTTTAAGCTTGATCAACGGTCTAAATTGACAAAAGACATAACTCCTCTTGGATTGATTGATTCAACCCGCTAATATACCTGGCAGCCATTTGCTCCTCTGATTCCTTCAAGTTACACCTAGCTTGTAACCTCAAGAATTCACTCGTGTACTCTACCACGGCTCTTTTCCCTTAGAACACAAGTATGATATTGTTGATACAAATTTTGTTCAACATCAGGGGGTAAAAACCTACCTTTTATCATTCTCTTCATCCTTGCCACGTGTTGATTAGATATGCCTTGTCTCCTACAGTTGTCTTGCTCGTTTTGCCACCAAGCTCAAGCTCCTCCACATAACTTGTAAGCTACAATCTTGACTTGCTCTTCTTTGGGAACATCCATGATGTCAAAGAACTTATCAACTTCATACAACCAATCCAACACAGCTTCAAGATCAAGATTTCCAAGTAAATTAGGAATCTCAGCTTTAACACGGTACCTTTGTTGCTCACCATACCCACAATGATTTTCATTCCTCTAGTCAAAACCTCATAATCTTCATCTCCTTCCTCATCTAAAGACCCGAATCCTTCTTGTCTCCAAACTTGTTTAGGAGGTTGGTTACGCTCATGATTATCATAGAATCCCTCATAGTTAGTACGGAATTCAGGATTACGACGTTTGTTACCTCATCATTTGGTTGTTTGCCACCACCACCCCCGATCGCGGATCGGATCTTTTCAAGCACAGTGGACATACTCGTAAATTTGGATGTGAGATCGTTGATCCCACGATCCATGTCTTCGGTCGAGCGCACCCCACCAACGGCATGGGTTTTTGGATCTTTTACACCGTTCACCATCTAGGACACTAACAAGCTCTAGATTTTTAATTGACGTAGAACCTTCTACACCAATTACCACCAAGATACTAAGAAGCTATGATGCCAACTGACGGAGGACGTGCGGAAGCGTAATTAGATAAACCCTTATCCAAGGGTGAATAACCAAGGCGAACCTTCCGGGGAAAACCCAAACAAGAGATAGACTCTAAAACACAGTTTTATTAATGATTACTCAATGCCAAAACAATTAACCCATAGGTTTCCTTATTTTAATTTTTAAGACGGTTCTAGATGTATTTTAATTACTTATTAAAATACATCTAGAACCGTCTTAAAACTTAAAATAAGGAAACCTATCCCGACACGTATACGGCGTAATGGAATCACTCCATATACGGCGTAAACAAACGAAACCAAGAACATAAAATTTACCGAGAGCATATACGACGTAAAGGTTGCAGTCCTTATATGGGGTATATGAATCAGGACTGAAATTATAAAAACAAACACTAGCTTCTACGACGTAGGGAAAGCTTTGGCCCTATGCTGTAGACAAAGCGGTCTACGTTTCTCGGCCTTGAATCTTGTCCCCATCATTAGACCCCAACTCTGGTAACTTACCTGCCCTTTTTTTTCATTCAGAGAGTCTAAATTGCACGCTGACCTCTAATTTATTTCTAACTTAACCCAACTCCATACTTGCACATGGCACGACATTATTTAAGTTGGTGTGCTGAGTCAAGGAAATCTTTTCACATGCTATTTTGATTTTAATTTGCTTACTATTTCCATACGCCATTGACTTTCAGTTTGTTATGTGCAAAATTTAAAGTATACATTACACGTGTGTATGCACGTTCTATTACAGTAGTTATAACAAACTAATTTAAAAGTTATAATTCCGAATTCTAAACTATCTGTTGATAAATATAATTATATAAACACTACATAATAAACCACCACCCAATCCCATACTTGGGCGATGTGGGATCGTAACAATAATTTAATCACATTACTGTTAATTGTGTAAGAAGATTGGCAAAAGTTATAACTTTTTCTTAAAACTGGATATGGTAAAGCCATGGGACCATGGAAGTGTTGAAGTAAAATATGGGAAGAAATAGAGATATTCAGGTAGGTGACTTGTGATCCAAAGTACTCCCTGTTTAAGAAAATTAAAGATCATCCATCATATTCTGCCGCCGATTTGTCAAACCAACAAAAGGATCAGATGTGTACGAACAGAATGAACCCTCGAACTGCTGGGTGCGACATATTGATGAACTTCGATTAGACCAGACCGACCCATATAGGAACGTGCTCAAACCAGGTTAGTGTAATAGGTCAAAATTGATGTTTCGTATCATAATCCATTTTATTTTTTTCTAACTAATCTTTGTTCTAGATAACAAGTGTTTTAATAAAGCTCAAGTTTTATGTTGATACATTAATTCAAATAACATGATCGAATAATAACGAAACGTGTATGTTGAAAACAGTTGAACTAGATGTTAATCAATATTTCATAACATCCCATCTTACTGAACATCCATCTTATTTAGATTTGTAACATTAGTAGCTGAAATTAAATCTTTATATTAACGCTAATTTATCTTAGCTGATAAACAATTTTTATAACTGATAAGAAATCTTATCACTTCATAATTTTTCTTCAATACACTAACACTAATTTATATTTTATTGATTAGTCTAAATTGCACGCATTTCTAACTTACCCCAACTCCATTGACTTGCACATGGCACGACATTATCTAAGTTGGGTGTGCTGAGTCAAGGAATTCTTTTCGCAGGGTATACTGATTTTAATTTGCTTACTATTTCCATACACCATTGACTTTCAGTTTGTTATGTGCAAAATTTAAAGCATACATTACGTGTGTATACACGTTAAATTATAGTAGTTATAAAAAACCGATTTTAAAGTTATAATTCCGAATTCTAAACTATCTGTTAGTAATACATATAAACACTACATAATTTACTCACATTACTGTTAATTGTGTAAAAATATTGGCAAAAGTATATAACTTTTCTTAAAACTGGATATGGTAACGTCCGGTTAATTTTGTTATATTTGAAATTGGTTTCAAGTGCAAGAGGCCATGGTTTAAAAAAGGGTTAAACTTACAAAACACTTCAACCATTGAATTTATTACAATTGTGACATCATGCTACATTCCTCATCCACCCCTAGTAGTACGCATGTTATGCCCAGAATGTTTGGAACACTACAAATAGCACCAACTTATAGCATATAATACACATCCCATCATTAAAACCAAAACATCATAGACCCCTTAACCATCTTCTCCTTAGTTGCATCTTCTCTTATTGTCCTCATGGAACCTAACACTTCAAAAAACCTGCCACCAGGTCCACCAAAGCTACCGATCATCGGAAACCTACTTCAAGTTAAAAGCCTAACCCCGTATCGAATTCTTAGAGACTTGGCTCGACAGTATGGCCCAATCATGCATTTACGGCTCGGTCAACTGCCTACCGTTGTTATATCAACACCACGACTAGCCCAAGAGATCATGAATGCCAGTGTTAGCAGCATCGCTGACAGGCCCGTTACCACAACCTCCCAAATATTCTATTATAAAGCGCAAGACATTGGATTTTCTCTTTACGGGCCATACTGGGTCCAAATGAGAAAGATTTGTGCGTCAGAACTTCTCACTGCAGAAAGAGTCCGATCTTATGGCTATCTTCAAGCTGAGGAGCTTGAAAATATGCATAAGTCTCTTGAATCATTGGCTGGAACAGTGATCGATTTTAGGCAAATCATGACTCAGACTGTCAATAATGTGATTTGCAGGGCTACATTAGGAGATAACTACAAAGACCAAAAGGAACTCATAGAATTGCTTAATGAAATGATGAATGGTTTGGGTGATATGGATGTGGTGTCATATTTCCCAAGTCTGCAATTCCTCAATGGCATTTCTGGGAAGAAAGGTAAGTGGTTGAAGACACATAAACAACTTGATATTATCTTGGATGATATCTTGGAGGAACACAAAAATAGAAAAGGTCAAAGCCGTGATCATGAAGCTCTACTTGATGTTCTACTAAGGGTCAAAGAGGCCGGTGATCTTGATGTTCCCATCACAAATGTTAACATCAAAGCAGTCGCTCTGGTATGCACCGTCTAATTCTTGACACTACAAAATTAGCTAATTGAACGCTAATTTGCTGCAGTGCAATGATAGTTTATTTTTTATGATCAACTTGTGCATATACCCCATCTCAATATCCATCCTCTTTGAACTCACGTAAATCAATCGTTTTTTTATGCAGGACATGTTAATAGCTGGGATGGGTACACCTACATCAGTAATTGAATGGGCAATGTCCGAACTGATGAGAAACCCGGAGATAATGAAGAAATTGCAAGCAGAAGTTAGGGCAGTGGTGAAGGGAAAGACGGTCACAGACACGGAGATACAAAGTATGCATTACCTGAAGTTGGTAATAAAGGAAACATTGAGGTTATATTCTCCGCCATTGTTGGCTCCAAGAGTGAGCAAAAAAGATTGCAATATCGATGGATACGACATTCCAGCAAACACAAACATACTAATAAATGTGTGGGCATGCCAAACAGATCCTGACAGTTGGGAAAATCCCGACAGTTTCATCCCAGAGAGATTTGAAAACAGTACGCTTAATTACATGGGATCTGACTTCCAGTTCATTCCGTTTGGAGCTGGCAGGAGAATTTGCCCTGGCATTCCGTTCGGGCTGAATATGGTTGAACATGTTGTTGTTAATTTCTTGTATCATTTTGATTGGAAGCTTCCAAATGGATTAAAGCCACAAGAGCTTGATATGACAGAAGTTTACGGGGCAAACAAGTTACCCAAAAATCCCTTGCAAATCGTCCCTATCTCCAAATTGCTAGAAAACTGAAAGTATGTGGAGGACCTATAGACTCAGCATGTCCCTCTACAGCGTGTATCTTTTCATTGTAATATGGTCAGGTTATGTTTTTTTTATTTTTCTCTATCATTCAAATTTAAGAATGTTTTAAGTCCTTTACTTCTATATTGTATGTTAATCTAAAGTTCTAAACA
The DNA here is from genome assembly GCA_014162995.1 of Artemisia annua. Taxonomy (NCBI): domain Eukaryota; kingdom Viridiplantae; phylum Streptophyta; class Magnoliopsida; order Asterales; family Asteraceae; genus Artemisia; species Artemisia annua. The sequence goes on from LBNU01017417.1 coordinate 160,122, forward strand.
TTGTTTAATTTGGGTCAAATTATGTAAAGATGTACTCGTAACAACTTAGTGTGGGTTTAACAGAAAACAGTTTCTTGTTTTAGTATCTTAAGGGTCCGTTTGGTTTGTAGATGGATTTAGGATTTGGATTCGGTTTTGGATTTGGATTTTGGTTTGTATTTGAATTCGGAGAAAGAAAGATAAATCAAATACGTAATATATTGTTTATATTTTAAATGAATATATAAATTTAAAAATATTACTAATTTTAAAGCACATAAAAATATTATGAATTGAGGAGGTTAAAAAAGAGCTCACATGAAAAGAAAAGAAAAGAAATGGTAAAAGTAAGCAAAGTAGTAGGGTTCTGCAAAACTGCAAAGCATAGATTGTGATTTATCCCCATTTTTGGGGCCAACTCATGCATACCAAAACCAAACAACATTTTTAGACATCCTCCCTAAATCCAAACCTTATGTCCTCAAACCAAATGGGCCCTAACCGGAGATAACAACTAGACTTTGAATTCCGGTCATTTGGGTCAACCAATTTTTGTAGATTAACAACTTTATGACGGGCCGAAAGTTGAAACAAATGGCTCATTATACTTTCATCCAACAATCGGCCCAGAATCCCTTTTTCAATTTGTTCTATCCTTTTTGCTTTTTCTACATAATTTTTGTTCTGTTATTTTCTATTTATTTATTTATTTATTTATTATTTATTTACAATAATCTTATGTAATAGAAGACATTTTAACGTTGTCATTTAGCTAATAATCTCTGGTTATGTAATTGTGAAAATTTGGTTTCCTTACCCGACTTACTAAAAAGATGATTTGCTCTTATAAGACATTGGTTTTAGAGTTAAAGAATTATTCAATAATATTTTAAACATTTTCATTATCATGCTTGCAGTTAAGTTAAATCCTAGGGAGGATTCATGATGAATCGTCAAAGTACAAAAAGTTAATGCCATGGATCATATGTGTCACGATCCCACGAGACAACATCTGCATGTGAAATTTAAAATGCGTCGCAATCAGTCATCTATCAGAATGGTTTTAACGTTGCATGGTCACTTTGGAATAAGATCCTCTCAAGTTAGAGGATTAACTTGACTCAAGTTGCATGATTGTGAGCCAGTAGATTTGATCCAATGGTTCAAATCAAAAGAAGTTCTTTTGATTTGAGCCATTGGATCAAATCCAATGGCTCATAATGTCCCAACTTGAGTCAAGTTGATCTTCTCAACTTGAGAGGATCTCATTTCGGTAACTTTTCTGTGATAGAAACTCACTCAAGATCATCTGCATGTGAAATTAAAAATGTCTTATTGCGTTAATGAAGTCATTTGCTAATGTCCACTTTTTCCCTTCATAAAATGCAAGTATGTTTCCTTCTCTGATGTTGTGGCATATGTAGTAATTATAATGTATGCATTTGCTAGCTCTACTAGTTATAATGCCCGTGCATGCACGGGACTTAGACAAAAAGTTTTGATAAAATATTAATGTTGTTAATTTGATTTTATAAAGTAGTTTTGTATTTTTTTTTAATAGTACATGTTATTGATCTATGGTGTTTTTTTTTGTAACCGAGTTATTTCTTTTATTAGTTTTGTTAGGATATAACATTTGCATACAAAGTTTCAAAGTGTGTTAATTGTTAACTTATATCACTTCATTTAAACCAAGTATAAAACCTTTCATGAGACATTAGATAATACTATAAATATGTGTGCAACTGTGCATAATGTGTCAAGATATAACCAAAATCATGTCTTAGATTTTTTAAAAAAAACTCACAGGTCAAACCAACATTGGCTAACTTGCAACCAAACACACAAATTACAGTTAAGTAAAAGAGATTTTGATATAAATTTGAGCTAATATAACTTTATTTTTTTAATCTATTGATTAAAGGTGATTTAATGAGTTAACATCCATTTCAAACTTAAAAGACTCAAGTTTTGTCCTTCCATATGAAAAATGAATAAGTATACCCTACTAAAATTAAAATATAAAAAAGTAACTCAGCATCTTAAATCCATCACATATGGAGTAGGCTTGCAATGCATGGAAGTCAACTGCATATTGTCCCTCCTCGGTCAGCTTGCTGGTCAAAACTGTGTAATCTCTTTGGTTCCCTCTGTAATATTTGAATCAATCAACCATAGTATCTTAACAACTCTACTTTGGTCGTATGCATTTCTGATTATAACAAATATGATAGATGTGGTCTAATAGTGAATGATTTAGTCGTGATACATGAATAAGGCGAGTGGATGTATCTTTTGAGAATGTGATAGTAATGCTCAAACATGCATTGAACATGGACACGTAAATGAGCCATTGCTTCCTTTAACTCATCATCAGTTTCTCCAAGCCCCAACATTATAGAAGTCTTGGTGCTCCTTGGTAAGTTTTGCATGTTTCAAGACTGATAAACTCTGCTCATATCTACACCAACAACAAACTTTCTATCTTAGCTTTTACTAAGAATCGATATTCGGTTAATCACTTTCTCATATAATGCAGTGAAACTGGCATCCAATACCAAAAAAATCAACAATAATGCAAGAAATTTAATTACTCACCCAGCTCGTGGATCTCTTACATTTCTCTGGAGGCGTTAACTGTCTCAATGTTATGAGCAAAAATATCTAATCCTGAGTTGGCCAACATCGACACGGCTTCTAAATCCCCTTGAAAATCAGNATGCAGTGAAACTGGCATCCAATACCAAAAAAATCAACAATAATGCAAGAAATTTAATTACTCACCCAGCTCGTGGATCTCTTACATTTCTCTGGAGGCGTTAACTGTCTCAATGTTATGAGCAAAAATATCTAATCCTGAGTTGGCCAACATCGACACGGCTTCTAAATCCCCTTGAAAATCAGATGTCAAGCACTCGGCCATAATCTCAGGCTTGCTCTTCTGCTCAACGAAGTGACAAATATATTAAATCATTATATTTTATGCAGCAAATTAGATAATCAAGATCTATGTTTGACTATAAATTTGAGTCTGCTTATTTTTAGGTTCTTAATTAGTTTGTGTGTTCAGTATAGAATGAGGATTCCTCTTAAGATAAGACACAACTTTTTCCCAAAAATTTCTTAGTTTGCCAATTCGTAGTCAGATTGTTTCAGCTCTAAACACATTCTATATGATGATATGCAGTAATGAGAACCATTTATTCACCTTCATTGCTCTGACAGTCTCAGCAATATGACCACTTCCACCATCTGGAAGATCGTCATGATCCACACTTATTAAAACAATATAATGCACACTGCAAGATTAGGACAGAACATTCTCATTAGTGGGTGTCGGCACATCTAACCTGATAAGGTGCATAAAAAGAGATCAATACGCCGTATGTCATAGTAATAAAACATATTAAAAAGAATGCATCCAAACAACATATGTAACAATAACTAATCTGAGCAAATTAAAGCTAGGTCCACATAAGCGTTGAATGTGGCTCTTTTCCTAAGTTGGACATAAAAGTGCAATTATAACAGAAAACAAATTATGTTTGAAAAAGAACATAGTTCTTAATAATAATGTATAAGTGCCTTTCAACCTGATACTTCCTAGGGATGGAAACTGTGAATTGCCATCCATGAACCAAATCATTGGTTTGAAGTTTCATAGTTTATAATAATGGAAGTAGCACATTCTATTAACTTAGGAAAACTAATTAACAAAATTCATTCATGCATGTTTTCCAAACAATTTCATTATCCTCTAGCATTAATATAATAGCAAATGAATCACAACTACTGACGATACGAATAATCTATATCTATATCTATATATATATATATATATATATATATATATATATATATATATATATATATATATATATATATAAAGAAAAGAATGAGTTCCCATATTGAATGTGAGCATTAATGTCACAAGCCAAAAAACTCAAATATAGTTTAAGCTAATGAAGTTATTAGTTGTGGGGCTTATTTTGAAGCTTTTAATAGCTTTTAAGGATACATAAACTTCATTCGGTAATAGGGAGCTTAATTTGAAGGCTTTTAATACTTTCAATTGCCAACCATAAATATTTATATAAAAAAAACCCTCATTGATGAGGCAAGAATTTTAAGAGACTAATAAAAACTGCTTGCGATCCACCTCTTAAGAAACCGAAGGTTTAGACTGCTGATGGAAATGTGAAGAGACATTAGAGTTCTATAAATTGCTGACTTTGTTAATTCCGAAGCTGTCACATCCCACATCACAATTACAGAACAGGTAACATCAACCAAATACCATAACTCTAATGGACATACGCCTTGACATCGTTAGTCCAAAAGCCAAAAGCCAAGAACAAGAACGAAAAGAGATGAAACCTCAGCCAAGCCAAAACACACAAAACAAATCCTACATCTAGACACTACCAAGACCCTTACCATCTCTCCCCAATATTCACATCAAACAAACGAGACTCGAAAATTCAAAGAGATCTCAGAAATAGTTCAACTTTGTGTCTAATCTTTTAAATATTTTGTTTGTTGAACTCTAATCATCACCGATCTAAAACAAAATATAACATGCAACATAAACCTACCCGAGACCATTTAAATGATCTTGAAGCCGTTTTCTTTGAAGTTGTGAGCATAAGAATCGAGCAATAAAGAGAATGTGTGTGTCATTTGAATATGATAAATTGATGTGCTTGTGTTATTTTAATGGAAAAGATGAAGAAGATTAGTAGTTTGATTCAGCTTTGGTGATGAACAGATCGAGATGGAGTTGATTTGATGAGAGAGATTGGCGAGAGAAATTCGGTGAAGATAAGAGCCGTGTTTATCATATGTGTGTGTTTAGGTTAAATGGAATAAGCCAAAAATTAGGGTATTGAATCTTAATACCGTAACATTTAGGAATGCTTGGTGGGCTCGATCTTATATCCACTTATTGGACTAATCACTAATGGATCACACATCCAGACTTGGATATGAAATACGGAGTAACATTTAGGTTAGGCATGAACTTGACAAAAACAAGTAGCCACTTAAAATCTCTTTTATGTCGAAGTTGTTGTGATAGCGTAGAAACTATCCACACAGTTTGGTCTTTTGTGATTTGGCTTTTGAAAGTTTTTAAATGGTATGTAGAAACTTCGTTAATGCTTTTGATACTAATGGAACCTTTATACATGATGGTAATGGCTCATATAGTTTATTTTCAATTATACCTAAGATGTTGGTTATCCGTAAAACTAAAAATAAAATGTTGTTAAGCGGGTTATTTACACTGCACTTTCCAGTAGGTTATACGAGTATGAAATTATTTATTTGGTTATTCATTGATTAAGCCCATTAATGTAATTAAAATGAAGTGAGTTTAATTAGTCTTTTAGTTTAATAAGTTTTTTCATATTCGTAAGTTACACTAAACTTTTAACTAATGAGAAGTATAAAGATGTACTATGATTAGACTTTATAATACAATCTTTAACTGAGTAAAAATCAAATTAGTGATGTTCATGAGACAAGGGTTTCCATGAAAACAAAGCATACTTTACTTATCCTTTATAAAGAATAATTTGCTCACGGGATCAAACATTTTTGGCGTACTTGGTGTGAACAAACTCCTGTTGATCACCATGGTGACCGAGGTTTGATATGGTTAAATAATAAAAACACACTATTTATAGTTGCTTATCAGAACACTGGTTAAATAATAAAAACATATTACTTATAGTTGCTATAACCAACTTTATGTTGAAACAATGCGTTTAGAACATGACTGCAAAACGATATATCTTAAGCTAGAAAAAGCACATGGTGAACATAGCTAAAATACGCTTGCAAAATAACAATAAAAACTAATAATTGACTTACTTTTTTCAATAAAATAAAAATAAATAAAAATAAAAAATAATAAAAAAAAGACCATATGTCTTAAGCTAGAAAAAGCACATATGTTGAACATAGCTAAAATATGCTC
>LBNU01017417.1:166756-179725 GCA_014162995.1 Artemisia annua
AAGGATCCGGAAACCCCTCCCTTGGGGTGTGATCGGCCGAACCCAACCCACTAGGGGTTAGGGTTGTTTTCTTGAGCTCCAAGTTTAAGAAAACTATATATACATGCCCCTTTTCATTCATTCATTCATCCCTTGATTCATTAGCAATCACAACTTCTCCTTCTCTCTTTCTTTTGAGCTATAGTCGATCCACTAACACCCCTTTGGGTCCTAGTCGATTTGATAAAGGCTCAACATAAGTATTGTTTTGTTCGTGAATCAAGAAACTAGCTTTTCTTATTGAAACGCTACGAATACGTGTGTTCAAGAACGAAGTGTTAGCATACTTTTGCTAACAAGGTGATCTTGCCCTATTCGACTAACCCTATAGTCGATCCTCACTAAACCCTAATTAGGGTTATATTGTTCTTGATCTTTGATCACAAAGGTACGCATATTCTTTTATATTCGGTTAATTATTATTACATGTATTTGATTCTATTCCGCTGCGTGCTTGATGATGTTTATGTGTTTATATAATTGTTATGTTTTACATATTCTAACAAGCAATGTATCACTTGATCATGTGGTGCGAAATAATCAGTAATAAGAAACTCCAGAATATATAATGAGTACCAAATTACTTACCAAATAACTCACGCTTCACGCATTCCATGAGTACTGTTTCCCTGTCTTCACCTGTCCAATGATTACCAGTCATCTTCTGAGATGAATCGTAAAGATACTTCACTGTTTCGTGTTTCCCTCCCGAAGCACTTATGGACAATGGCAAAAGTCCATTAACACCACGGATGTGCTGCAGGCTGGGGTTCTTTTCCAGCATAACCGTAGCCAAGTTCACATTTCCAACTGCAGATGCTATCCAAAAGGCAGTATTGGAAAAATTATTCTGCAGTTCTAACTCCTTTGCTGTCATCATATTAACCAGATTCGTCACAAACTGTAAGGTCAGCTTGGTCTCATCTGTCCACACTGCAATATGCAGTGCTGTGCCGAGTTGCCTACAGAGACCAAACCTTACCAACTCTAGGCGTTTGTCAAGGATTAACTTGGCAGTTTCCCAATCACCATTGAGAGAAGCTTCATACAACGGAACACCAAATTCTAAGTAGTCGTCTCTATTTTCTTCAAAGTAATTATAAAAAAAATCTATATATATATATAAAGAATGAGTTCCCATATTGAATGTGAGCATTAATGTCACAAGCCAAAAAACTCAAATATAGTTTAAGCTAATGAAGTTATTAGTTGTGGGGCTTATTTTGAAGCTTTTAATAGCTTTTAAGGATACATAAACTTCATTCGGTAATAGGGAGCTTAATTTGAAGGCTTTTAATACTTTCAATTGCCAACCATAAATATTTATATAAAAAACCCTCATTGATGAGGCAAGAATTTTAAGAGACTAATAAAAACTGCTTGCGATCCACCTCCTGAGAAACCGAAGGTTTAGACTGCTGATGGAAATGTGAAGAGACATTAGAGTTCTATAAATTGCTGACTTTGTTAATTCCGAAGCTGTCACATCCCACATCACAATTACAGTCACAACCATTCAAAAACAGAACAGGTAACATCAACCAAATACCATAACTCTAATGGACATACGCCTTGACATCGTTAGTCCAAAAGCCAAAAGCCAAGAACAAGAACGAAAAGAGATGAAACCTCAGCCAAGCCAAAACACACAAAACAAATCCTACATCTAGACACTACCAAGACCCTCACCATCTCTCCCCAATATTCACATCAAACAAACGAGACTCGAAAATTCAAAGAGATCTCAGAAATAGTTCAACTTTGTGTCTAATCTTTTAAAGATTTTGTTTGTTGAACTCTAATCATCACCGATCTAAAACAAAACATAACATGCTACATAAACCTACCCGAGACCATTTAAATGATCTTGAAGCCGTTTTCTTTGAAGTTGTGAGCATAAGAATCGAGCAATAAAGAGAATGTGTGTGTCATTTGAATATGATAAATTGATGTGCTTGTGTTATTTTAATGGAAAAGATGAAGAAGATTAGTAGTTTGATTCAGCTTTGGTGATGAACAGATCGAGATGGAGTTGATTTGATGGGAGAGATTGGTGAGAGAAATTCGGTGAAGATAAGAGCCGTGTTTATCATATGTGTGTGTTTAGGTTAAATGGAATAAGCCAAAAATTAGGGTATTGAATCTTAATACCGTAACATTTAGGAATGCTTGGTGGGCTCGATCTTATATCCACTTATTGGACTAATCACTAATGGATCACACATCCAGACTTGGATATGAAATACGGAGTAACATTTAGGTTAGGCATGAACTTGACAAAAACAAGTAGCCACTTAAAATCTCTTTTATGTCGAAGTTGCTGTGATAGCGTAGAAACTATCCACACAGTTTGGTCTTTTGTGATTTGGCTTTTGAAAGTTTTTAAATGGTATGTAGAAACTTCGTTAATGCTTTTGATACTAATGGAACCTTTATACATGATGGTAATGGCTCATATAGTTTATTTTCAATTATACCTAAGATGTTGGTTATCCGTAAAACTAAAAATAAAACGTTGTTAAGCGGGTTATTTACACTGCACTTTCCAGTAGGTTATACGAGTATGAAATTATTTATTTGGTTATTCATTGATTAAGCCCATTAATGTAATTAAAATGAAGTGAGTTTAATTAGTCTTTTAGTTTAATAAGTCTTTTCATATTCGTAAGTTACACTAAACTTTTAACTAATGAGAAGTATAAAGATGTACTATGATTAGACTTTATAATACAATCTTTAACTGAGTAAAAATCAAATTAGTGATGTTCATGAGACAAGGGGGGTTTCCATGAAAACAAAGCATACTTTACTTATCCTTTATAAAGAATAATTTGCTCACGGGATCAAACAATTTTGGCGTACTTGGTGTGAACAAACTCCTGTTGATCACCATGGTGACCGAGGTTTGATATGGTTAAATAATAAAAACACACTATTTATAGTTGCTTTTCAGAACACTGGTTAAATAATAAAAACATATTACTTATAGTTGCTATAAGCCTATAACCAACTTTATGTTGAAACAATGCGTTTAGAACATGACTGCAAAACGATATATCTTAAGCTAGAAAAAGCACATGGTGAACATAGCTAAAATACGCTCGCAAAATAACAATAAAAACTAATAAATGACTTACTTTTTTCAATAAAATAAAAAATAAAAAAAAAAAAAAAAAAAAAAACCATATGTCTTAAGCTAAGAAAAAGCACATATGTTGAACATAGCTAAAATATGCTCGCAAAATAACAATAAAAACTAATAAACGACTTACTTTTTTCAAAAAAAAAAAAAAAAAAAAAAAAAAGAGAGACGTTTGATCATCATGCAAAACATCTCTTCATTCGTTCAAAAACATTTACAGCACATTAAACAATGAGAGTATGCAACTAAAATGAGGATTATAATTTTGTATATGAAATTGCACCCACTGGGCGTTGGCCACCTTATGTTGTATACAAAAGAAATCAATGTATCGACATAACACAAACACTTTTTACCCGAAATACAAATATAATTTAATCATGGTGAACAAAGCCCGTGCATCGCATGGGCCAAGCTGTCTCGTGTTGTTAATAATCATTTTCATTCCTGATATTGCAATAACTTCTTTAATTAAGTAAATTTCAAATAAAAAATATCAATCCAACTACGTATGACGAAAAATACTGAAATTTTTTGTTTGAACTGAGCAGAATGTAGGCTGGTTNGAGAGACGTTTGATCATCATGCAAAACATCTCTTCATTCGTTCAAAAACATTTACAGCACATTAAACAATGAGAGTATGCAACTAAAATGAGGATTATAATTTTGTATATGAAATTGCACCCACTGGGCGTTGGCCACCTTATGTTGTATACAAAAGAAATCAATGTATCGACATAACACAAACACTTTTTACCCGAAATACAAATATAATTTAATCATGGTGAACAAAGCCCGTGCATCGCACGGGCCAAGCTGTCTCGTATTGTTAATAATCATTTTCATTCCTGATATTGCAATAACTTCTTTAATTAAGTAAATTTCAAATAAAAAATATCAATCCAACTACGTATGACGAAAAATACTGAAATTTTTTGTTTGAACTGAGCAGAATGTAGGCTGGTTTCATGCTTTAATGCTACTAATGTTAACATGTAAGTTGGATTGTTCATAGAAGTAGGAATGCGCGTCCATTGTGGATCGACTGTAATAGCAATCCAGTCTTTGCTTGTGATGTTACCTGATAATCTTTTTTTATCTCTAGCTCCTTGCTAGAAGCTTTATAAAATATTCCGAAAAGAAAACATGTAAGCTAGAAATAGACGTTACCAAATAGATATTGAAGGGAGCAAGAAGGACCGGGAAGGTTAATTGAATCATCATCGCTTGTGGTGCTTTTCATGGAACCCATGTTGAAAGTTTCCGAACTCTTCCTTCTAACTAGTTTTTTGCTTGGAGTCGCTCCCGCTATTTCTTTGTTTATCGAATTCATCTCTTCCATCTTCCACTATTTATTCTGTACTTGCACTACTCTCTGTGGCTATTTCTTCTATTGTCGAATTATTTATCTCTGCACGAAGGTAAAATTGTCATTTTGCAAAATATAAAACCGTCATTTTGCAAAAAATAAATTATAACTGCTTTTTTTTTGCTTGTTCAAGGACAACTATTTTGGGATAAAAGATAGTTGTCCTAAAAAAAAAATGTTGAATCTATGATATGTACAATTAATGTTTAGTTATTAGAATGTCTATTTTACACTTCATTAGTGACATTAATTTTTACAATAACTAGGAAAAATAGCACTCCACTGTGAAATGTCGTTCATTAACGTTGTGTTCTTGAGTATTACTTAAGAAATTTTGGGTTAAGAAAGAAAGCGAAAGAAAATGAAAATGAAACATAAGATGGTGTGTGTTCTCGAGTATTACTTAAGAAATTTTGAAAGTAAAGTGTTTCCTCCCAATGGGAGGAAAGTGTTTCCTTTACTTTTCTTTAATTTTCTTTAATAAAATAATTCGTTATTTTGATGATTTTGAAAGGAAAGTGTTTACTCCCATTTTTTAGAGGAAATTGTTTCCTTTATTTTTTTTTAATAAAACTAGTTATAATACTCGTGCACGCACGGAGTTTTTTCAGAAAAATTTAATTATATAGTATTATCGTTTAAAAACAGAAAATCTTACGTATATTTTAAAAAGTTAGAGCATCAGCATGTGCGAAAGTAAGAAAAATAGTTAGCAGAAATTGTAAATATAACCGTGACATCGACCTTATATTGGATTATTGAGCGTGTCTCCTTATAATGTTATTGGGCCAAAGGTTCTTTGATCACATAAATCAAATTTATTTTAAAATTTTTGTTTACTATATGGATATATAAGAATTTACCCGTGAAAATTATGATATAAGTACACTAATAAGTATGCACGAGTTTTATATTATGTATTAATATCAATTAATATTTTGTAAAAATTTTATAGGATGAAAGATTTAACTTTGTTTAGCTGACATAGATGTTAATGTTGAGGTTGAAGTTGTTGTTTAACTTCAACCATTGATATCATGTTTGTACAAAATGTGCGAGTTTAGTAGCACATAATGAGCGTTGATGAAGTTTTTTAAAAATGTTTTTCCGGATATCCGTAATATAAACTTTAAATAATAATTACATGAGTCGTTATAAGTAAAATCGGGTATATTTATTTTCATATCACAGCAACTCGTACTTACTTGATATTTATATTACCGTTAATAATAATTTAACTGTATTTAATATTCAAACCCGCGTACGTATAGATTAAACTTTTAAATAGGATAACATGAGTTCTTATTTATATTTAGCGTACATAGTAAAAAGATATTTTAATAGATGAAAGTTTGAAACTAATATTTATTTTAAAAGTATTTAACGTATATTAAAACTAATTTGTACATTTATAAATTTTGTAAGTTTAATGGATGAAAATCTCAAACCAATACTAATACTCATATAATTGTAAACAAAGTTCATATTATAAAGTGTAGGGGGTATAAAATGTAAGGGGTTATTTGTTTATTATTTAAAGTTATAAAAAAAATATGGAGATTTATAATTTTACATTTAACTCACCATAATATATTTACAATTCAACCACTAATGTTTTATTAATTACCTCCTCTTTTTTAAGTTTTTATTTTTATAAATTTGACACCTATATTTTTATGTGGTTTTTTTCTCAATCAGATTCTCTACCAAATTTATTAAAGTTTGACCAAAATCAATTCAATTTTGACTTTTTATTGGCCAATCATATTGCTTGATTTCGCCTATATGTCAAAATCGAGCATTTCTATTGATCTAATTTTTTTTCCACTAAAATTGTTTTGTCAAAAAAACTCCGAAATGATGTAATTCTTTTATTATATAAAAGATAACTCGAGAGTCGAGAACGTAAAAGTGTACAACTTTTATGTACCAAACATAAATAATACTCCAACATGCACTGTTTTCGTGGGACAGAGGATACCGTGACAGTGGTGCGTGTTGACCACCCGTCAATGTTGATTCAAGCAACAAATAGATCAAATAAATCGAGCGAGTATATACCCATAAATGAAAAAAAAAAAAAAAACAATACACTAATTTTTTTAGAATGTAAAGAACTAAACAAAATACTGAGCTTTTTGAACAAAACCGTAATTAAATTTATCAACTAAACATAAAACCCGTAAGCTCACCTGGAAAAAAGCGAAGTTTCGATGGTCAACTGAAAGGTGGTGCCGTTATGGTTGTAATACAACCATAGACGGAACTTGAACAATTTTAGTGGGGGGGCCGAAATTCCGAAATTAGTGAAAGTAAAAACTAGACAAGTATATTAAAACAAAAATCAACATAGTCTTATATATTGAAGGAAATCAGCCTGTCTAAACGTTAAAGCAAAAAAAAAAAAAAAAAAAAAAAANATTACAACTCGGCTCGACGGCCTTTAAGGTTTTTGAATACATCAATTATGGATTTGGAGTCAAAAGTATCAGCAATCTCCTTTTCTATGTGAACGACCAAGCTATCTGCAAGAAACTTATTTGCCATCTTGTTTCGAAGTCTATTCTTGAACATTTTCATGGCTGAACACAAAAGTTTCAAAAAGTACCCCTTAATTTTAAGACATGTACACTATTAACCCCGAAGTTTGGGAGGGCCACAGCCCCCCCGGGTCCCTACAAAGGTCCGTCCTTGAATACAACCGTCAAATGAAGAAATGGTTGTGTACTTGTGTGTGTTTGATGTGTTTGACAGTAGTGAGCTACATGTTGACCACCATCAATGTTATTCGGAGACTTTTAATCAGATCTCAGGTTTGTACACATAACTCACAAAAACAACATTTTTTAATGCCTAAAATGATGGGTTTTTGAAAAAACAAACACAAAGTAAAATATTACGTACTATTTAATCTTAAAATTATCAACTAAACGTAAAACCCATAGGCTAACCATAAAAAAGCGAAGGTCAACGGCTGTTGAAGGAGGATGGTAGGCCGTTAGTCTTGGTTTGCCAGAATTGCATAGTGTTGTATATATTGTATTGTGTTAATTAGAAAAGAAAAAATAAATGATGCTCAAAGAATAAAATAAATGATTAATTAAGGTTCATAAATAACACATAATTGATATACTTGTATCATCTATAATTCCCTAGTATATGTTTCACCTCTTTCTATATACATAATTTTCGAATGAGTATAGCGAAGTATATAATTTTGTAAGCTGGATTCATGAAATTGGTTGAGGAAATTTTGTTATTCGAGTTAGAGTCAAGATCATAAATTATTTAATGAGCTCAAGTCATTATGAACGGACGCGACTTTTGTTCATGTTCATTCATTTAACTAAACGAATATAAAATATTGTTCATGTTTTTTTCATTTAATAAATAAACGAACATAAACGAACTTTTTATCGAACGGTTCATGAATGTTCGTTGAACGTTCAGTTCATTTACAGTCCTATGTGTATGTGTATTTATGTATCTTCATGTGTCTCTTGTAAATATATGTGTGTATCGTATGTAAGAATATATGTAAGTGTTTGTATGTATAAATGCTCATATGAGAGACATTGTATGTGTATGCACAAACATGTTTGTATTCACATGTAATGGATTATCTATATCTATCTATATCTATATATATATATATATATATATATATATAAAGAATGAGTTCCCCCTATTGAATGTGAGCATTAATGTCATAAGCTAAGTAACTCAAATATATAGTTTAAGCTAATAAATTTAGTACATGTGGAGCTTATTTTGAAGCTTTTAAGAGCTTTTAAAGATACATAAAACTGAAATGTGTAAAACCTCACTTATTGTTATTAAGCACTAATTTGCCTCTACATTAATAAACTCAAAAAATTCGATTGTAAAAACTGAGTTTGTAAAGACTTGAAGTTAAAATACAATAATTAAATGTTAAGAATTTCTAAAGTCATGAAACCAACTATTAACAACACGAATCATGTTTAATATATCTACCATTTCAACTTCTTCTTTGAATGCTAATGTTTAATGAATAATGAATGATCAACTAATAAAGAATAATAATGTCTTTTCATGTGTCTAAGAAAAAAACTATAAATAGCACATTCAAGTAATGCAAACCCCCATATCACATTACATCACAATTGTCTTTCTTTCTTTACGTGTTTGAGCTGAAACACCAACCATCAAGAGTTCACTCATCTGCAGTCAACAACGCCTTAACTCCATCCGGTTCAAAAGAATAGAGAGAAAAGGTTTGTGTTTTGAGTTTTTACCTCTTTTGAGAAAATATGTTTTAAACTTTTTATGAAATGCTAATGTGCTTTCTAATGTGATAGAAATCACATAGAAACTGTTCTAAGAAATATTGGGTTGGGAAGCAAAACAGTGGTGATAAAGATTTCATGTGTACAAACATTGGCGCGCGTTCAGTCTAAGGTGCGACCAAGGCTAATTGATGTGTCCAAGGAAAACAACGTTCTTTAACAACAACTCCTTGTGAAGCATGAGAAACAGTTCGACAACCTTAGATCCTCTGTAAGTGTTATAAAATATATGCACAAATATGATGGTTTTATTCATTTGTATACGAAGTTTTCCCGTGTTTTGTGAATATGAATTTAACGGAAAAACCAAAGCTGATTTACAGAGCAAACAAGAGGCTGATATTCATAGAGAATGAACGTAGGCTTATGCACATACTCATATTTCCAATTACTTATTCCAACTATAATATATATTCTTTGATAATGTATAGAGATATGTTCCATGTTATTTATTTTGGTGTCGAACAGCAAATGTGGAAGAACTTTGTGAATTCTGCAAACCCGACGTTTTTGGACCCAAACAATAATCATTGGGGATGGACTTGGCTACAACATTGGATGGCTGCGGACCATGGGAAATTAAAAGCATGACTGAAAATAATTCGATGCGTGGAGACACTGTAACCGGCTCTCATATGTTTATTTTTTTGGTTTTTCCAACTGTATAGCTTTAAACATTATCAATAGGTAAGAGTTTCCTTCTAAGTTGAAATTAAATACATATGTGATGAGATTAGCGTGTTATGGAATTGCATTACTATATAAAGATGTGGTCTCATGGTTTCGGCTCGCGTGTTTCGGGATTACATCGGTTCAGCACACACTAGATGAACGCTTAGTATTGGAATATATGCAAATATAATTATCTATAATGATCATGTGGATTGTCTAAATAATGTGGCAAGAATTACTTTTAATGTGCTATGTATAAAACTTAAATCAGCAGCAATATTAACGGTGAATTTGCAATACGAAAGTAAGAAGATGTGGGATTTGTATAGTAGTTGCATGTAACAATAAACTATTAAAAGATATAAACATTAATTAAATACAGATAGGTTGGTCCTTGGAGTAGATGTGGATTGTTACAAATGAAAAATGACAACCATGGTTTGATCAGTGGTTGCTTTAAGAATTCTACACTTTTGACTTAATACTAACTTCAATAGGAAATTAGATTATTTTGTTAAATATCTAAAGATTCGTTTCATGATGGCTTGATTAATTTCATTTATAAAATTGCCTGAGATGGAATAAGATCCCATGTTCAATCTTACAAGCTACAACCATCATAACCAACAATGAAATTTCCACTAACCACTTATAACATGGAAGAAAACGGGAAGGTTAAGAGGCCTAATTCAATTCAGAGGAGCTAAACACTCATTTGCTACCATACATTTTGTTGTTAATTCCATTTTATTCTCATATTTTATAAACTCAAAAAAGATGAATCTTTAGTTTTTTGTTTGATTGAAATGTATGTTTTAGCCATTTGATGAACTTCCATGTAAACCTTCCAAAACTAATTAGCGTATAATAACTATATATGCATAACGTTCGCCAAACCGATAATTCTTTATGGTGAACAAAGCCCGTGCATCGCACGGGCCATGCTGTCTCGTATAATTAATAAACCATTATGTAATTATCTTGACTAGTTAACATGATTTAAACAAGTGTAAATATTGGTTGCATTTATGTATTTCATATGTGTGTGTCGATACATATTTGGCTTTCATATGTACGTGTCATATGTCTCTATATATATTTGAGTATCATATATATATGTGTCACATGTGATAACACATATTTGAATTTTATTGTATGTGTCTTTTGTGTGTGTAAGCGTGAAAATCATAAAATTGAATCGTTTATATACAATATACATACATATGTTGTATTTCTAATCACAAAAACCTCGATATAACTCTCAACATCACGTGAGCCATACGAGTGAGATTCGTTGAAATCATCTAATGATTCATAATTCTTATTTAGAGGTATTTATGATTGGATTTAATTAATTTATATATTTGATAAAAGGTTATTAAACATGTTAGTTACTTCTTTATAAAACACTTAACTAGTATAAGGGCATCAACTATGATAGGTATATGAAAAGGTTTAAGAAAGATGAAAATGTTTATGTTTATTTCAACCATAGTGGACACTCATTTCATGTCTATGTGGTATGAAGAGGTCCTAATTCTTGAACTTCTTTATAAATTTAATACATTTAATGCATTTCTTAAAAAAGACATTTTATGAACTTGCAAAGGTTTATACTATAGTGAATGTAGATTTATAAAATCAAAAGGTATAAAATTTATTGATGTATTAATGTATAAACCTTTGTAAAAGGTTTATCATAGTGGATGCTCTAAAACTAATAGTAACAATTATATGATCAATGAATATATATGAGTAAGAATTTATTTAACACATTTAACTTTTTTATACATATTAAGAATCCAAGTAATACTTGTAAGCTTGAATGAAAGAAGAAAAGAAAAAAGATTCAATTTTACATCCCACATTGGATGAGTGAGACAAAAGGAATACAATATGAGGTCTATAAAAACAAAAGCCCAAGCTTATTAGTTTATATTTATATTTTATATATAAACTAAAGTGTAGATCTTTGATGTTATTGAAAGTTAACATATTATTTGTTTTGGTTTTAAGTTAAACCTATAATACTAATAGTAAAAAATTTATAATTAAATATTTTGAAACTACATATTTAGCTCGATTAGCTCGTTCGGCTCGTTTAACTCGAGTAGCTTGTTTGGCTCATGGGGCTTGTGGTCTAGTGGTAAAGGCTTAAGTAGTTAAGCGAGCCCAAATGAGAGTAGTACCGGTTTGGGTGACCGACTGGGAAGTCCTCACTTGGGAACCACAAGCTCTAATGGTATCAGGTGAATCGGGAATAGGAGTGGGGTTATCCTCTAAGGAGAGGCTCGCGGTTGGTATCTCTGCCCGAGGATGCGACACTAACTCGAGCCAACAACTAACAACTAACATCTAACAACTAACCCGCCGTTCAAAAAAAAATNGAGCTCTACATTTTGTTTGAGCTCGACTCGAAAATTATCAAGCTCGACTGGAGTTAAACGAGCTCAAGCTCGAGTAACTCGTTAAAAGCTCGACTCGTTAACACCCTTAGTTGGATCTATGATAAAGACATAAAATGGGAACAAAGAGGGTGAGATTTTAAATTCGGAAAGAATATAAAAAAATAAATACGAAAATCGTACATCATGCAATAGTATTTTTGGTTGTTAACCTTCAAAAAATATAAGAGGTGATATGCACACTACCTATTATCAAGCGAAAATTACTGCAGAGGCCACTGTTGAAAGTGATTGCCTCGCAGATGGCCACTTTTTTTTCTTATCTTCAAAAAGGCCACATATTTCGCTGCAAATGGGCAGCGAAATCAATATCAACACGTGTCTACCCCATATTAATCAAAAAATAAAATAAAAAAAAATTAAGTATTCGCTGCTTTTTTGCGGCGAGTTCTTTCTCTCACTTCGAACATTTTTGAAATTGAAAAAAACAAAGTTACCAAAAATACCCTAAACTTTTTATTATTTACAACTTTTTTATGTCGTCAAATATGTATAGCAAATTTGCTAATAAAAAAATACCATTGCGAATAGCTCTGAATTACAAACAAAACGAGCCCAATATTAATATGCTCTTGACGATTGTACGATTTTATAAAAATTATTGAAGTACAAGCCCATATATATATATATATATATATATATATATATATATATATATATATATATATATATATATATATATATATATATATATACTCCCTCCGTCCCAAATTTATTGTCCACTATTGACTTTTTTAGTCTTTCTTCTTCAACTTTGACCTTAAATATTTTTGTGGGTGTTATATAATATTTGATGCAAAATATATAAATGGATTGTGTTTTAAGTGTACTTTTCAATGGAATAATTTTTCATCAAGTATTATATAATAAAAAATATATATTTATGGTAAAAGTTGAACCAGTTTGACTTTGAAAATTCAAACTGGACAATAATTTTGGGACGGAGGGAGTA
>LBNU01017417.1:180275-194826 GCA_014162995.1 Artemisia annua
AAAAAAGGTGATTTTTTTTTTTTTTTTTTTTTTTTTTTTTTTTTTTTTTTAATTCTCATGGGGCCCAATTCGAAGTGAGAGAAAGAACTCGCCGCAAAAAGGCAGCGAATACATTTTTTTAATTTATTTTTTTTAATTTTTTGATTAATATGGGGTGGACATGTGTTGATATTGATTTCGCTGCCCATTTGCAGCGAAATATATAGCCTTTTTGGAGACAAGAAAAAAAGTTACCCTCTGCAAGGCAACCACTTTCAACAGTGGCCTCTGCAGTAATTTTCGCTATTATAAAACATGTATAATAACATAAATAACATACCTTTTACTGCTCAGCAAGACATGAACTGACAAACCCTTGTTGGTGTTAGTCGACCTAACATCCAAGAACACAAAATAAACAAAAACACTGATCCTCAAAAGACCAGGCCGAATCCAATATCCACACTAATGCTCCAATGACCACCTATAGCTGCTAGGCTCAAAATAACAATCAAGTATGTGTACCAAATACATATGCACGAATACACAATGTGTTCGTCTGTCTCCTTTTGTGCGACGAACGAAACAGGGTTTTGGTTTTGCAAGTTAATTATGAATGCATAATTTAAAACCCTTTTAAATTTATATCTATAACTTCTAATAAACGAGAAAAGTTTAC
Organism: Artemisia annua; assembly: GCA_014162995.1. NCBI lineage: Eukaryota > Viridiplantae > Streptophyta > Magnoliopsida > Asterales > Asteraceae > Artemisia > Artemisia annua. The sequence continues at coordinate 180,934 of LBNU01017417.1, forward strand.
AAGCTTCCTAAGCATGTTTTGCAATAAATTCTCTGACGTCTCTTCAACCCCATTGGCTGGATATTAATGGCGTACAAGCCTTTTGCTGCACCTTATTTTCGTCAAAATGAGAGGAATCCCTTTTGGTAACTCATTTATGTCATTCAAATCCATATTCAATCACATATGTATAATACACGCTCTTTATGAAACGCTCCTCATCAATCATCAATCACTTCCTCCTTAAGTTTCGGTGTTTTTAGGGTTTGTATTTAAATCCGGTTGTAAAACTAATTTGATGTGTTCTTTTTGTTTAGGGTTTCGATGCAATTAATAATATATTTGGCTTTGATTAATTTCAATTCAATAAAAATGATAATTTTCTTTTTTGATTATGCAGGTTAAATGTAATCACCGCATCTAAATATTTGTAAGTATCAATTTATCTTCTTTTCTTTAGTTTGAAATTGTTTGTTGTATAAAACTAAGATTTCCAGGTTGTTTGTTTTGTTTTTTCTTCGAAGGTGGGACTTGAATGATAGCACTTATATGGTTCTTTAAAAGATGGTACTTCACGTAGATCATTTGTAGTATTCTTCCTGGTAAGTCTGTTGTTAATTCTAATTCATGATTATTTGATCTTTAGATTATCCTTTAGCATTATTTTGGATTGCAAGTTATTCTGCACATAATATGGTTGATGAAATGTCCCTGAAATAAAACAAGCTGCAACAATGCTATTATGTTTTGATCTAATCAGCACTTTTGTGTTTTTGGGTAGAACTAAACAGCTAGACATTAGGTTTGTGAAAGTTCATATTTTTATGTGTATTTATTTGCACGACAATTGTTTGATAAAATGTACAAATGAAACAATGGATAGAAATTTCAGATTCCTTCTAAATGGTTACCTGGATGTTGTGGTAAAGTTGTCTACTCAATTTGAGGCAAGAGCTTAGATTATGTTATTGAAATGCGTGCTCTTTTCGTTCGACAGGAGCCTATGATCGAGCTTTCATAATTATCACAATGATAATAAGAATGATACGAAGCAGGGCTGATGATTGCAAGGAGGTACTCACATATTAATTTGTTTGTTATATGCCAATGGCGTCTAAGATCACTCTCTGACCCTTTTTAATTTGTTTGTTATATATAGATTTGCTTTGATAAGTATGATTTGGGGGAATAATCAAGATATTTTACTCGACGCTTGAGCCAAACTTTGAAAAGTATGATATTGAAAGGTGTTTGGATTAGTGTTTTCAAAGTGATGTTTGGATGTCCTTATGATGTAAGTTGTGACTGATATCCGCTTTTTGGTTCTTAAGGTATTGTTAAATGATATGAGGTTCTTTGCATAATAGAAGGGTTTGGACACTACGGGTATGTTTGGCGAAAGTAACTGTTGCTTGTGCTGGAGATGGTGCTGGAGATGGTGCTGGTGCTGGAGATTATAAAAAGAGATTATTTTTATAAGCTACATGAAGTAACCTTTGGTTTTAAGAGATTGTGAAAGATTATTTTTTTTAGAATCTCTTATAAATTATGTCTGCCAAACAAAGATTATTTTTTAAGTAGCTTATTTTTTGAAAAAATAAGCATAATCTCTCAACAATCTTGTGTGCCAAACATAGCCGTATTCTATTAATAGCTTTTACAATTTTTTTCAATGATTACGTATATGCAGTACTTAGAACTCAGACCAGACCCATGTTTATTCTTTCGCTTACATGGACAAGTAGTCAACTAAAAAAATTTCCATTTCATTATGGAGTTGCGGGTCTACAGGGTTTTGGAATCAAAACATGTAACATTGTCATAGGGGTCATAGCACATCAAGTCGAGTAATATTTCCTTGAACTTAAACACTTTTTATCCAAAACTTTTAAAGTTTGGTTGTAAATACCTGGTGTGTTATGATTTACAATAGGTTATAATATTTCACTGATAATCTATCATTTTTAATATACAGAGTAATGATTAAGAGGCTTTAACCATTTATAATACACTTTGCATGATGTTAGCCCAGTTTGAACCATTTGACAGTTCCTCTTTGACCCGTAACTCGAATCCACCCATTCATAAGTAAATTCATTTCCAAAATAGTCACTGTGACATTTATACTGGAACAAGGGTATTATTGGGCAGTCAAATCAATTTTGTCTGTTGTGACCATGAAATTCAAAAACATAGACCACGCAGAAGTTTTATTCTTATGTACTATCACAGTTTGCATCAGAAAACTTATTTCTTTGATGCTCTATATAGGCATGTATGGTTGAATTTGTTGGTTTTATAAAGGTCAATATAGTCAATGCAGTGACCTTGGATGTAAGTAGTGGTGATCCATACGTTATGCTCACACTGAAACCAGGTTAGCCGAAATACCTTAGGAAAGATTGTCTTTTGATGCGTAACTATAAGTAGGATAATTTCATGTTGGTGCGGAATAAAAAGTTAATGTTATCAATTCCCGATAACATTCCAACACCCACCGATAGTGGTACTTCAAAATTATGTTTATTTCGTATTATGAAAGGATTATATTGAAGTGACTAAGTAGATTTTCATTAAAAAATGATTTCATAGATGGCAATACGGGTGGGTGGGTAACTGGAAAAAACAGGTCTGGGCAACTTAACTAGATTTTTAAAACGGGTCAAAATAGACCAGGTCGGGTTGCATAGCTGCCAACATATTGTTGACTTCTTACAGTCCTAAAAAAATTAACGAATAAATGCTTATTTATGTCGTGGACAACTTCAGGTCATGACCCATTTCTCCTTTAGCAATTTCTGTTAACAAAAAAATAATCCTAAGTGACCCATTATACATAAATGAGATGAAAGTATCTTTAATGTGCCACAACTTTTTCTTTGAACGGAAAGAAGTTCAAGAAGCAACTGATAAGCTAGAAATTACATAACACCACGAGCACCAGAACTAATAACACCAACACTTTCGGATGTTAAAATGGGTGATATGAAACGTTCGTAGTATGATACATGAATGACACCCATTAAACTTATAGGGTATTTTTGGGTATGCCTACTCAAGTTTTAAGGGGTGTTTATAATGGTGTGATATGTTTGCCAAGAGATTATGCTATTCTGTTATAGTCTTTAAGTATAATTGATGATACAATGGATGTGTGGTCACTTTTGGTTGCATGATTTGTTTCTTATTAATTGATTTAGTTTCATGGTTTGTAGGTACTATCTCTAATAGACATGTGTGTTCAAACACTATGGGGTAAACCAGCGGGGAATGGCGGTGATACGGGTGTTGCAACGTGGCCTAAGTCGAATAAGAAGAATAGGGATGGGGATGGTGGTGATGCGGATCAGTTGATGGCTTATGATATTCTATTGTACCAGGTACGATTTCTTCTCCATTAATCTTATCATTATCCAAACTTATTTCTTATAGGAATATAGGGGCTGTTTGGAATTGCCGTATCAGGTTAAAAACTTTTGGCAATGGTGAATTTCTTATGAAACTTCCTATATGGGTTATATGGGATTGGTTATTTGAATATTACATGTGAGTATCTCTAATAGGCAGTGGTAAACCATGGTTTTTTATTGGTTCAGTTTGGTTTTAAACAGTCTTGAAAGAATGATTCAGTTTTGAACCGTTTTGAATACAATCTTCTAAATTATCATTGTACAAATTTTCTTTTTGTAATCATATTTAACTTAGATTATCATTTGACCAACCCGTATTCCCACTTTGATAAGTATGTATATATGTATCGTGATCGTCTTGCCGACCGGTGATCTAAACATTGTTCGATTGCTTCCGATATATCGATTGGCTTTTGTATCATATTGCTCGAATACCTTTAGAAAACCTACATGATGTTTGTGATGGGAAAAAAGGAATTTTGAGAGGTAAACAAATGTGCATCTATATGGGTGTTTGTAAATGTAGTAAGGTTTAAGAAATATGTATTGTAAATGCGCATGTATAATGGGGGTCTGAAAATAAACTTGATGAGAATTATTATTCCCGTTGTTACTTTCAGTCATTATATTATAGAGTCTAAGAATTCTACATTTATTACAGGATACTATGGAATTGTATACTTCATGTGAGGGAAGATGCACGACAAGTTAGCTTGAACTTTAAAGCTCTTTATTAAAAGAACATTATGATGGGTAATGCTATTTTGTTTTACACAGAGGTATGTTTTCAAGATTTAATCTTCAGTGAAGTTATAATAGTCAATTAGTCATTATAACTTGAATGTTCAACCAATTATATATTTACATTGGGCCTACATGAATATTCAACCGATTATAACTTGAATGTTATAATAGTGCTTAATGAAATTGTAATAGTCACTATAGCAAGAACATAACAGTCATTAGTGTCACGGTTATTAATAGTCTTTAATGAAATTTCCGCACATTTTAGAAACCATTTATTATACTAATTGCTAAAATTGTTAGCTAATTTTAACCCGGTAAGTGGTTGTGCATCTTTCGCAGTTGCGGTTGACATTGGATTTATACTGGTATATAATATGGGTCTATACTTGGTGGGGTTTTAACTGTTAGTAGAATTGCTTCCTAAAAATTTTCTTCTTTAAAAGTGGTAATCATAAGATTTAAATGTTGGATATGTATAACATGGTATAAGTTAAATTACTTACATAACCTAAAAAAAGGATGCTTCATGATATAGCAATTGCATCAGGATAAACTTATAGTAAATACATGGAAACCTTGATAACTCTATTCTGAACTTGCCATTTTGTAGAGGTTCCGTCTTATCTAAATTATGCTCTTTGGATTCACATTAGATAAAGGAAACTGATAACGAGGTACAAAAAACTAAATGATGGCTGCTTATTAATTGATTTCTCATTGTGTGTCTATATACTTGAAGTGCCTATTTAAGAATACGATATGTGTAAAGGTTAATGAGAAGCGTTACGAGTTAAAATCGGTACTTATTGGGGGTCAAAATGAGTACTTTCTGGTGGTCATTAAACAACGAAATGGATCGGATCCGGTATGTTTGACCGTAGGCATTATTGTGTGTAATATGTTCTTAAGAATAATTTTTAAAGGGCATATGACATTTTTACCCATAACCATAGATGTGTAGTGGATTAACTGAAAATTGGTTTTATTTGGACTTTAACTGATGATACATACGACCGAGTTCGTATCACGTTACATGATAGGTTGTTCTGTGGCACTATATGGTTACCTTTTTATTGTGGACTGAGCTTGTGGTGGTAGACTGGAACAAATCCTACTTGCATCGGTGCTTCATTGCCCTTTTAGGCTAATGGTCATTGTATCTAAACTAAGTAACTGGGTCAACCTATAAAAGTTTATCCGGTGCTCGAACCAGTAAAAGTTGTTGCAAGTTGCTATGTGTATTCAACCGTTATAAGGGTTGTTTTTATGGGGTTCTATGGAAGAGAATTTGTCCTTAATTCTAATTCTAGAACAACTATTATGTTATAGTTCCCCAAACTCGATTAGTATCCTAAAATCCGTTAGATGAATAGGTCAGTTAAAGCTTTTGTTTAGATCCAATCAAGCTATTTGGTGGTAACTTTCATGGTCCAACTCTCCGAAAAATTATTCTATGTTTCATAAGTTAGGCTAGGGAGCTCTTGGACCTTAATTATTAATGTTTCAGAACTTATAATATAGGCATTTATGAATTAAGCATGATTTCCAGTAAAGTGAGATGATGCATGCGAATTTGTGATTTTATTTTTTTCTTTTGATTGTTGTTAGATACGGTCTTTAAAAAGAGGCATATGGATGATAAGTATTCAATAAAGGTTAGCCAAGATGAGAAGACAAATCAAATCCATCGGAGGTCGAGAGTTTGCAGACATGTGGAAGGAATGATCTATATTTGCAGCCAACTTGATCTTTCTACTCTTTATGAGCTTTTATTATAACATGGTATGTTATATGGTCGAAATTCCTAATGACCATACACCAATGTTTGTTACACAAACAAGATAATAAAAACTGATACGTTTTTTTTTCATGATACAACTTTTAGGATGATGAACCTAGAACAATGATGCATTTGGAATATGTTTCTTTTTGATGTTTTTACAAGTGAAGTTAACAACAGTTTCATGAAGTGAAAGAAATGTTATCCCTAAACAGGTATGCATTTTGTTGTGCTACATTATTTCATTTTTTTCTAATAATATTCACCTTATAAAGAATGATTTGTATTCTGATATTTAAGTATCCAACCTTGAAAACCAGCAAGATTATACTTAAGTGATGGCTTCAATGTTGAATCATAGATTTCTTTTTCAATGGTCGTCTCAATGTTGTTGATATCCCTCCTTCATTTGAACTTCGCAAGAAACGTCAAGTATGTTTTTTTATTATCTGCAGGTGGCAAAGTCAAGACTTGCTATTTATTCTTCATCTGGCTTGATACTCAACTTTAAAAACCGGTTTGGGATGTCATCAACTTCATCAAACTCCATCTATTTTGGTCAGTTATTCAAAAACAATGCATAATAACGAGACTTCACATTAATGTCAATGATGTAATTTTCACTTCCATGGTGTAATTTTCACTTCCATTTTTGTTCAAGTAGTTGTTCCGTTAGTTTGTAGATTTTTTTAATGTGTTGTTCAAGATTAGTTGCAAGATAAATCTCAATGTATGAACTGAAAGTAAGTTGTAATCTCAATCTCTTCCTGATCTGAATATACATGGTTCATGTTGCCAAAAAAATTGATTTAATGGCTGCAGTAGCAGCATAACAAGATTTTTTTTTTAAATTTTTTTTGATCACATAGAGCCATGTTTGGTGATAGAAAACAGGGCTCTATAACGGGTAATAGAGCCCGTTTTCATAACCGGCCTCTATATGCATATCGAATAGAGTCCCCTCCCCTTTGTACCCGTATGTAAAATCGGGCTCTATGACCATTTTCAACCGGGCTCTATAACGGGTAATAGAGCCCGTTTACATAACCGGACTTTATATATTATTCCATTCAAAAAAAAAAAAGAAAAAAAAAAATCAAAATCGTTACCTTCGTTGTTTTTTTTCTTACTTTACCCACACTCTTAATTTCTTGATGCATTCATTCTTCTAAAAACCCGTCAATTTGACGGGTCTATAAGCTAGTTTATAATATGTGTAATCCTTATCTGATTAGGCAACACAATTATACTTTAAATATAACTCTTTATATTTTAAAACTGTAATAATTTAAAACTCTTTTTCAATATTCCTTTATAAAAGCATGAAAGCTCAAAAAATGCACTTATTAAACACTGGAGTGAGAGATAGTTCAAACTAAAATATCTTTCATTAAACTTTCCCATATTGTATCACCATTTTGTCCGTCTATTGTTATCTTTTAACGAATTAAGTTTAATCTTTTATTATATTCAGTTAAACTAATTAAATTCAATATTTCATTACATTACGTTAATGGACAATAAGTCAATGATAATTACAATTTGATAACCAAGTTATTGGTGATTTTGCATCACCAATATTATTGCAGTGTAATGGATTGACTTAGTTGACCAACGTGTAATCATGATAAATGTTCAACAAGTCGGGGTTGTGCGGAGTGCACACTTGTATGACGTTATTATGATTATCATTCATGGGCAAAGCCCCGAATCACGGGGGTCCGGGGGCAGCGCCCCCGATAGCGGGGTTCCAGGGGCGGTAGCCTCTGGTAGCAGGGTCCAAGGGGCGGCAGCCCCTGGCAGGGTCCAAGGGGCAGCGCACTTGAAAATTAAATTCCCGGTATTTTGGACCTCAATTTTGCCCTTTGATTTAACAGTTTCGGTAGTTAAATAACTGCCTTGGCAGTTACAATTGTTTTTCGGTTTTATTGGTCATATATTCATCATCATATCTGGTTCTGTACATAACAACAAAACATATTCTCGTTTTTAAATCTGAGTTTTATCCGATTTGAGATTTCGATAGAACCATCGAAAAACTTCAATCTGAAAATGTTTACACGAGTCTTAGATTACCGTGATCCTAATTTTCTAACACAAGTTCTAGTGGGTTATGTGCCTAAACTGCCAACTGTAATGAGAAGTTCAATTACTTAACTTTAAATTGTGGCATTCAATTTGTCTAATTAACATATAAATTGGGTTACAAAGAAAGGCGTGGATGTCAATTATGCAATTTTGATAGAGATATAATGACACATACTTTTGCACACGAATCTTTCTGAAAGAACGTCTCATGTTCTTTATATAACTAACTTTACAATTTTATGCCAACTTCGTATCCGAGAGATACAACTAACATAATCTATTTCTATTGTCACAAACTCACAATAAACTATACTACTCTCTCGTATTCTTTTTTTTTAATAGATTAATTCAAAGTCAGATTACTAATTCTAATAGTAAATTTGACAATATTTTTTTGTGTATTTCATTTATGAATGCTAAAAGCTTAAGAGTTTAATGACCAAAGTAAATAGTTATGTTCATCAGTTCATGATATTACAGTTACAGGATATCGGGACAGTAACTAACTTGTCTTGTTCTAGCTTTGGTTCAGTTCATATAAAAGATAACAGATAGATATACATAAATGAGGTGAAGCTAGCTTTGGTTCGAACCTTTAAAGCACTGCTTGACCTTTTTAAATTACTTCTGTTTTTTCTTTTACTGTTGTTGGTAATTTTAATTATTTATTCTTATACCGGCCTCATCAAAATGCATGAAACAAATTTTATAAAACACAAACAACTTGAAGCTTTCTTTAACTACTTGCAGTCAAAAAAAGAAAGAAAACATTCTAAATTTATATAATCCATTGATCACATAAAACCAGTTACTGAGTTGTTATTTTAAGACTAAAGTGATTTATTGAACCATGACTTCCAACTGCTTGAGCTTTTCCTCGTTATCTCCGTCACTTCCGTTAGCTGCGATTGTTTCTTACATAACAAAAAGTTCCTCACTCCAAACGACCCGATCATCTCCCATGGACTCAAAGCTGCAATTATGTAAACAACACTAACAAAAAATTAGTATATACTACAAATAAATAACACACTTATCACATTTAATACTTGAACCAGCAATCATTTAGCTGCCAAACCGATAAAAATGTTGGCTATATTGAGATAATATGGTATAGTTGTAAAAAATGTACCTTCACTACCTACTATGGGAGTATAAAGAAAGAACTCGTTCAATTTAGTTCCAAGAACAGGAAGTCGACCCTCACGAGCATACATTTTAATCGCGATATCAATAACGCTAGCCACTAATTCGTCCTCATTAACCACAAACCGAATCGGTCCAGCACTTCCCACGACATTAATCTTGATCAAAATACGATGTCGTCCACTTTTTCCAACATGGTCCTTCTTTTTCTTGAACTGCAACATGTTTACCAACCCGTTTAAACAATAAAACAAAAGGTCGGAAAACGTGGTTATAGTGTACCGTGTACGTAGTGTGGAGTTCAAGGATCGCAAAGGTGGCGCCTGAACTCCTTGCAAAATTCAAATGAGGCCGGATGCAATGGAAAGTGAATAGATCATCAAATGGGTACTCAGGGTTTCTAGCATTACAAATGAGATTGTTGGAATTGATACAATCTATGAAATGTCTGGTTTTTGTGTATATATTTAAGGTGACATGTGTACGGACAAAATATGCCGACACTTACGTACCACGTTTGATAATGTCTACTCATCTCTTTCTTAGTTGTCTTGTCATGTTCGATCTCATAGTATTAGTATTCGAGTGTATCTCAACTTTTCTATAAACATCTATGGTTTTCTTTTCATCCATTGAAATTGATTCTATCGTTACGTTAAGTTATAGAAATAGAACATATGATGATGACAAATTGCCAACCAAGTTTAACACTTTACCCTGTCACAGTAAACTACAATAATGGTAATTTTAACAGCGTATTATGTACTGTTTTATGTTTTAAAATCTTAGGAATTTTATTGCTAAAATGAATAGATATGGTCATGATACTATTGTTGTAACATTTAGCCACAAGACGTGAATGGTTCTTTATTTGTCTTATTATGGCATATAAAGAATAAAAGATGAGCATATATAACTGGGTGGGGCTTTGGCTTGAAGGTTAAAACTTGTTATCATCTAAAAGTAGTAGGTGATGGGTTCGAAGCTTCACTTCCAAAACCACATCTTTTATTAATGTTAATCGTTCTATTATTATTTTGTTACTATTATTTATAAAAGTAAAAATTTTCTACGAGATGTTATCATGGATTTATCGGTTTTACTTTCTTCCAATCCAACCGCTAGGAGTTTCAAAACTAATACAAGTAATTAACTTTACTAATTTTGTACCAAAAGGTCAGTCAACAACATATTCTCAACATTTTATTTCTTGTTTTTATCGTAATCTCTGTGGACTGTAATCTAACTTATGTTTCTTATTTTTTATTGATCTACATATAAGTTTGTGGGTTGACTAAACTAACAATTACCTAGCCTACTTGGCAAGACCGTCATCGAGTCTTCAGGAGCTTTGGGCGAAAGCTCAAAACAAGGCACTCCAAAATTAGTGTTTTATAATTTGCGTCAGTGATTTATAAGATACAATGCAACCAATCATATAAAAACATTTATCCCTTAAGTTTGGAGGCCCTAAAAGAATATATCTTTTATCTATATGTATATGATTAGACACGGGGCAAATTTTTGAGGACGGCCACTGGTGCTTGATAAATAAAGAGTAAACTACACCGTTCGTCCTTGTGGTTTGCGTTGACCGAAGCCTATAGTCCTTTGACCAAAAAAGTTGCACCACTCGTCCTTAAGTCAGAAACGTTATGCACCGTTAGTCCCTCTCTCTAACGGGGTCCACTAACGCTTGTTAACTTGTTTTCTCATGAGGGTATAATCGTCATTTCGCACCATAAGGACGAATGGTGCAAGGACGAACGGTGCAATTTTTCGCTTTTAGTCTCTTTTTTAACGCTTTCGTCCATTTTTTATCGTTTTCGTCTGTTTTTTTACGTTTTCGTCTGTTTTTTTAAGTTTTCGCCCGTTGTTTACGTTTTGGTCCGTTTTTTTACGTTTTTGCCCATCTATTTTACGTTTTCGTTCGTTTTTTAACGTTTTCGTCTATTTTTTTAAGTTTTCGCCCGTTTTTTTACGTTTTCGTCTGTTTTTTACGTTTTCGCCTGTTTATTTTACGTTTTCGTCCGTTTATTACGTTTTCGTCTGTTTTTTATGTTTTCGCCCGTTTTTTACGTTTTCGTCCGTTTTTTTCCGTTTTCGTCTGTTTTTTAAGGTTTCGCCCATCTATTATTTTACGTTTTTGTCCCGTTTTTATATGTTTATCGCTCAGCTTTTTTATGTTTTGCGTTAACTAGTTTTCTTTTGAAGTTTCTCGCATGTTATTATTAGCTATTTATTCGTCCTTCATTTTACATTTTCGCCCGTTTTTTTTACGTTTTCTGCCCCTTTTATTTTACGTTTTCGTTCCGTTATTTTACGTTTTCGCCCTTTTTTTACGTTTCGCCCCTTTTTTTACGTTTTCATCCATCCCGTTTTTTACTTTTCATGCACTTCCGTTTTTATGTTGTCGTCTGTTTTTATACGTCTTTCGTCCCATTTCCGTTTTTTTTACGTTTTCCGTCACTATTTTCTTTTTGGGGCGTTTTTTCGACCTATCTTTTTATTAGCGTTTTTGTCTTGTTTTTCTTCAGTTTTTTTTCCATTCTTATCCGATTTTGTCCGTTTCATCTTACGGAATTGAATGGATAAAAGCTGTAAGAAACAACGGATAAGAATGGATATTAAACTAAGAAAAACAGACAAAAACGTTAAAGAAGACAGAGCCGACAAACATAAAACGGAATGAAACGTAAAAACGGGCAAAACATCAAAAAGGCGAACTAAAAAACAGACGACAACATAAAAAACAGATGAAAATGTAAAAAAAGGGCGAAAACAAGCTAACAAAAATCTGGACGAAAACAGTAAAACAATGCGACCGAATAACGTAAAAAAACGGACGAAACAGGTAAAACAAAAGGCGCAAAACGTTAAAACGGACATCGCTGACAAAGTAAAAAACCGGACGCAAAACATTAAACAACTAGCCGAACAATAACACGACGACGTAAAAAACGTAGCGAAAACGTAAAAAAAACGGCGAACAAATTCAATAACATATAAAAAAGAACGACGAAAACGTAAAAAATCGAACGAAAACATAAAATAAATGGGTAAAAACGTAAAAAAACGGACAAAAACGTAAACAACGAGCGAAAACATAAAATAAACGGGCGAAAACGTAAAAAAAACAGTAGAAAACGAAAAAAATGGACGAAAGCGTTAAAAAATGGACTAAAAGCGAAAAATTGCACCGTTCGTCCTTGCACCGTTCGTCCTTATGGTGCGAAATGACGATTATACCCTCATGAGAAAACAAGTTAACGAGCGTTAGTGGATCCCGTTAGAGGGAGGGACTAACGACGCATAACATTTCTGACTTAAGGACGAGTGGTGCAACTTTTTTGGTCAAAGGACTCTAGACTTCGGTCAACGCAAACCACAAGGACGAACGGTGTAGTTTACTCATAAATAAAAGAACGCCAAATATTTCAATTTCATTGTATACATTCCAAATATATTCTTTTATAGGTTTTGCATGTTCTATAAGTTAACTAACTTAAACAATATTATGTTTTATAAATTTAGGGATAAAAATAAATAAATAAATAAATAAAATTAATAGTTTATGTGATTATAAACACAAAATCTAGTGAATCCCATGTGTGTAGTATATGGATAATCATTTTTAAATATATAACTAACCACTATAATTTTTTTTTTGTATCAAACTCTTTTATTTCTTATTTTATATACAACTTTTAACAACTTCTATTGTATGTATCGAAAACTTTAATAACCTTTTCTGTGTGTATAATTAAGGTGAGATTATTACGTGACAATATCTAATCACTTTTCGTTCAATATATAAATATTTTGTTTAAGTTATATCCGTTATATATTCATCACCGATACCCCAAACACTTTTTTTTTTTTTTTTTTTTTTTAACTTAACCCAAATTAACTTCTCTTTCTCCCACCTAACTTCTAAGTTAATTATCTCTTATAACAAACCATAAATATCCACCCTTAACGGGGAGAATGAGGTGTTTGGGGCTATATGTAGTTAATATATAACTGGTATAGTTTAAACGAAACATGTATATATTAAACAGAAACGGACAAAGTAGTGTCATGTACTAATTTTACAGTAATGGGGCACACAATAGAAGTCATAAAATGTTTATGATACAAACAAACATAATTTATTAAAAGTTCGTATAGAATGAGAAAAAATAGGTTGATACACACAAAAGAATTTAGTTGTTAATTTAATACATTTAAAAATGATCATCCTAAAGTAGAAACCAAAAATTTTTATTTACAGATACAAATATGGCTGCAAATTTGGAGCTTCAAACCATTGCCCTGTGAGTCTGTGACACTCGGTTGGTCCCGCCGTGGGCATCGATCAATGTCTTTTTTCGATCTCTATTTGTAACCACGTAAACAATTAACCCAACATGCAAACGTCTTTGTTTTCTTTTGTTGTTATTGGTACTTTGAAATTTTCATATGAGTAAATTACATAAATGGTCCCTGTGGTTTGCCCAAAGTTTCACCCACAGTACCTGAAAGTTAAAAGTTGCACGGATAGTCCCTATCTTTGAAAAGAATAACACTCATGGTCCCTCCACTTAACTGGTGTTAGTGGTTTCCGTTATCTTTTACACGTTAGTCCCTTTTTGTTAAATATCATTGCATCGTTAGTCCTTTATAATAACGGCCGTTTATAATTTGAAGTTTTTCGAATTTTTCTTACGTTTTCATCCGTTTTTATACGTTTTCATGCGTTTT
>LBNU01017417.1:195147-225258 GCA_014162995.1 Artemisia annua
AAACGGATAAAAATGGATGAAAACGTAGGAAAACAAACAATAACGTAAGAAAAACAAGCGAAAACGTATAAAAACGCATGAGAACGGATGAAAACGTAAGAAAAACGGACGAAATCATATAAAAACGGACGAAAACGGATTAAAACGCATGAAAACGTATAAAAACGGATGAAAACGTAAGAAAAATTCGAAAAACTTCAAATTATAAACGGCCGTTATTATAAAGGACTAACGATGCAATGATATTTAACAAAAAGGGACTAACGTATAAAAGATAACGGAAACCACTAACACCAGTTAAGTGGAGGGACCATGAGTGTTATTCTTTTCAAAGATAGGGACTATCCGTGCAACTTTTAACTTTCAGGGACTGTGGGTGAAACTTTGGGCAAACCACAGGGACCATCTATGTAATTTACTCTTTTCATATAATGAAACTTTGCTTAAATTACAGCTAGATATCAAAGTTAGAAAAAAAGACAAATCATAGTATATAATCTAGAATATGCCAAGTCTTCTCAATTTGAATCATGTGTTCACTTCACAGTCTCAAGACTTCAGCCTTCGGTTCAAATGTTTAAGATGTTATATTGAGTTTATTTTATAAAGAATTAACTCTAACTTATGTACCGCATATGCATTTAGGTTTGCATATATGGATTTATCATGAAATGAAAAAAAGGTATTTTTCAATTTGCAATTCTTGCCTAAGGCATTTGGTCTAGTGGTATGTGAGTTCTCCACCAACTTAAAGGTTGTGGATTCAAGCCTCGCTGGAGGCATTTGTGAGATAGATGGTATAGGTGTGAAAAAATTACCGTTCTAAAAAATTTTTGCAATTCTTGATAAGAAGCTTATGATAATCAGCATAACCCCGAAATTACATAATTTACATAGTTGTTTATGTAGAATAATAGAACCGTATGTATTGAATGACCGAATGTTATGATACATGATACAATATATAATAGATACTATGGGCCGAATACATGGGCCATATACTAATCTCGCCTAACACTCCCCCGCAGTTTGAGCGGGAGGAGACCGAACACTCAAGCTGTCACGAAACTCGGTAAACAACGCAGACGGTAACCCCTTGGTAAAAATATCAGCATACTGAAACCGAGAAGGAACATGTAGAACGCGAACCTGACCAGTAGCAACCAAATCACGAACAAAATGAATGTCAATCTCTATGTGCTTTGTCCGCTGATGCTGAACAGGATTAGAGGACAAGTACACTGCACTCACATTATCACAGTAAACAATAGTGGCAGAGGACAAAGGTGTATGAAGCTCACGAAGTAGATTCCGAAGCCAACATGTCTCCGCAACAGCATTGGCAACACCACGATACTCAGCTTCAGCACTGGAACGAGAAAGCGTCGGCTGACGCTTAGAGGACCATGAGAGTAAGTTGTTGCCAAGAAAAACACAATAACCCGAGGTAGATCGTCTTGTAGTAGGGCAACCAGCCCAATCAGCATCCGAATAAGCAACCAAGGACTCAGTGGTAGAAGAAAATAAATGTAAACCATAATCTAGAGTCCCCTGAACATACCGTAAAATCCGCTTGAGAGCAGAGAAATGAGACTCACGAGGATCATGCATATAAAGGCAAACCTGCTGAACAGCATATGTAATATCAGGTCTAGTGAAAGTGAGATACTGAAGAGAACCTGCAAGACTCCAATATAACTTAGGATCAGAAACCGGATCACCATCATCACCCAATTTAGACTCAGTGTCAATAGGAGTCCGAGAAGTGTTACAACCAGCCATATGTGCACACTCCAAAATCTCCATAGCATACTTACGCTGTGACAAAAACATACCAGAAGAGTCACGCGTAACTGACACACCCAAAAAATAGTTAAGAGCACCCAAATCAGTCATAGAGAACTCCTTATGTAAAGAAGCAATAATCCGCTGTAATAAACTATCAGAGGTAGCAGTGAGTACAATATCATCCACATAGAGTAACAAGAAAGCAGTATCATCACCCAGTCTATAAATAAATAAAGAAGAGTCATAACGACTCGGAGTAAACCCAACAGTAGTAATGTAAGCAGCAAACCGCTGAAACCATGCGCGAGGTGCCTGCTTAAGACCATAAAGTGACCTCTGTAATAAACAAACATAATCCAGATGCTCTGGATCCCGAAAACCGGGAGGTTGATGCATATAAACAGTCTCAGCCAAATCATCATGTAAAAAGGCATTCTTGACATCAAGCTGGTGAACAGGCCAATGTCGAGAAATAGCTAAGCTAAGAACAGTCCGAATGGTGCCCGGCTTAACAACCGGACTAAATGTTGCATCAACATCAACACCCTCAATTTGTGTGCTACCATTGGCAACAAGACGTGCCTTATACCGACTAAGAGTGCCATCAGCCAAATATTTATGACGAAATAACCACATACAACTAACAACATTGACACCCTCAGGTCTAGGTACACTAGTCCAAGTTTGGTTCTTAATAAGTGCATTATACTCATCATACATAGCATTTCGCCAATTTGGATCATTAAAAGCATCCTTATATGACTTAGGTGAAGGAGAAACAGTAGACACATGACCAGCGTACTTAGGATTAGGACGAGTAGTCCCGACACGAGAACGTGTGACCATGGGATGAGTAGATACAACAGGTGGAGGTGTGGGTGGTAAAGGAGGTGTTGGTGCAGGAACAAGATCATTAGGTAAAGGAGTAGGTGGAGCAGGTGATGCAGGTATGTTGACTGGTTCAGGAACATGATCAGTAGGTAAAGGCGTAGGTGCAGGTGATGCAGGTATGTCGATAGGTGTAGCATTAATCGGGTTTGAAATTGGACCAATAGGTGTGGTGTTGATAATGGTGGAAATGAGATTGGAAGAATCTTCCAAAAATCATATGAGGGAGTGGGTTTGGAAGGATGGGATTTAAACGGAAAAACCGTTTCATCAAAGGTAACATGGCGAGAGATGATAATTTTGTAGGTGTTAAGATCAAGACAACGATAGCCAAAATGATTGGCCGCGTGTCCCAGAAAGATGGCAGGTGTGGCACGGGGTCCTAACTTATGATTGGTATCGATATGTGGGTAACAAAGGCATCCAAAAACACGAAGAACACTATAATCATGTGTAGCACCAAAAAGGCGGGTAAAGGGGATCTCATTATTAATGGCACGAGAAGGTAATATATTCAATAAATAAACAGCCATATTAAGAGCCTCGGTCCAATAGTTTGGTGGTAGGTGTGCTTGAAACAACAAAGTACGAATAAGATTATTGATGGTACGAATCATGCGTTCAGATTTTCCATTTTGTTGAGATGTGCGAGGGCAAGAAAATCTAAATTGGATGCCATGGGTGGAAAATAATTTGTGAAAGGCAGTATTATCAAACTCACCACCATGATCACACTGAAACGATTTAATTTCACACTTAAACTGAGTACGAACATAACTACGAAACAACTGAAATTTAGACAAAACATCAGATTTATTCATTAACGGATAAACCCAAACATACCGAGAGTAATGATCCAGAAACAAAACATAATACTTGAAACCAGAAAGACTCGAAATTGGGGATGTCCACAAATCCGAGTGAACAATGTCAAAACAAGAAGTAACAGAACTAGATGAACTAACAAACGGAAGCTTCACATGTTTACCAAGCTGACAAGCATGGCAAAGAACGGGAAGCTTCTCTTTATTACAAGAAATAGAATCACTAGACACAAGACGCCGCAACACTTCACTCCCTGGATGTCCAAGTCGTTGATGCCACGTATACTGACTGAAGATATGCTTGAGGAATGGGAGAAGGCTTCGTAACAGGATAGAGATCACCCGTGCTATCACAACGGAGGAGTACCCGTCGAGTTAGGAAGTCCTTCACAGAAAAACCAAAAGGATCAAATTCAACAGTGCAATAATTATCACGAACAAATTGACGCACAAAAATTAGGTTTTTGACAATGTGAGGAGTGATTAAAACATTATTTAAACGAAGAAGACGAAAAGGGGTAGACAAAATACTATGACTAGAGTTAGTGACGGGAATGAAACGCCCATCACCAACCGCAACAATAGAACCGTATACTAATCTCTGATACCATGTAGAATAATAGAACCGTATGTAGAACAATAGAGTTAGTGACGGGAATCAATACTCTGATACCATGTAGAATAATAGAACCGTATGTATTGAATGACCGAATGTTATGATACATGATACAATGTATAATAGACACTATGGGCCGAATACATGGGCCATATACTAATCTCATCTAACAGTTTAGATTAGATATTTGAATCGCCTACCTAAACTTAATACTTGGATGACCTATTTATATATAGTATCTCTATCTTTTGGTTATTAATGTAATCAAGCTATCAAATACATTTCACTAGAGGTGTAATTGAGCTTCCGATAATGGTTAATTGATCGAGCAAGTTTGAATATCAAGCGAGCTTAGTTTTCTCAACATTATCAACGAGTCGATTTTCGTACCCTTTTGTATCTCCTACTATATGCCAATACATTATACATCATGAGATGGATTTGGAAATTGGAATTTTGTTTAGAGATATTTTTGTTGTTGTAAGGATATTACAGAATAAGGTTATGGTGCATGTTGAGTTAAAAATATCTTATCTTCCCTTATTTCTTGGTTGGTCTAAACTTCATCTCTTCAAAATCTTGAATGCTAGCATTTTCTTCACATATACAAAATACAATGTCTTACACTTTAACACCCTCAACTTCACTAAATAACAATACTCCCACTACTCACAAATTTCCTTATTCATCTAATCCTAAAACCCTACTCAAAACCCTCACATTTCCATTCAATATCCCTTCCAAACTAACATTAACATCACCAAAATCTTCAACCACTACAAACTACAATGAGCTCGGCTTGGACGAGGAAATTGGACGTATCAAAAGGCTTCAAAATGGCTCAGATGTCCGTGGTGTGGCAGTGGAAGGAGAAGTAGGTCGAAAAGTGGACCTTACGCCACCAGCCGTAGAAGCTATAGCCGAGAGTTTTGGAGAATGGGTGATAAATGGATTGGTTAAGGAGAAAGGAAGGCCAGTCGAGGATGTTAAGGTTTCACTTGGCCGAGACCCACGAATATCGGGTAACTCGTTGAGTGTGGCCATATTTTCGGGCTTGGGTCGGGCTGGTTGTATAACGTATGATATGGGATTAGCGACTACACCAGCTTGTTTCATGAGCACAGTGTTGTCACCATTTTTATACGATGCTTCCATAATGGTGTGTTCACTTTATCCATGATAAAGAATTATTTATTTTTATAAGTGTCTTACTTGTAAAGGTACACTTTTATTAAAAAAACATGATATAAAAGAACCTTCAATAACAGTATACGGGCCATGCTTGTGCAAAGTAAAACGAACTTCTTAAACGTAAGTTAGCTACACTACTTACAAGTTTTTAAGTATTTATTACCTTTAAGTGGCGGAACCAAAATTAAAATTACTGGGTACAAACAATATTTTTTAAACTATAATCTACAGGAGAAAACCCAAACTGTGATTTAAGTTAACATGATTGAGTTTAACAATAATTGATTTTACTTTTCGCCTAGTAATGGATTGACCAAAGTATATGTCTACAAATGCATTTAGAAATTTTTTGATATTTTTACGAATAATAACACTACAAGTAAAATTTCGGTCACACGTGATATCTCGGAATATGGGAGGTGATTTGCACACTATAAAAATTTATTTGCACACTCAAAATTGTATGTCATGACATTTATACCCTTAATATTTGTATTTTGATTTGCACACTCCACTAATTGATGTAGGGGTATAAAGGACATGACACAAACATTTTGAGTGTGCAAATCAATTGGTGGAGTGTGCAAATCACTCTCCTTTATATATGTGATTGCTTTTTTAACTATTAAGTTGTTTTTTTTGTTATCTATATCGTTAATTTTTTTTTCAGGCACCAAAAGGTGGCTACATAAGTTAATTGAACAAAAACTATCTTTTTCTTTGTAGAACTATAGAAAACTAAGATATTGAGTACTTAATTTTAAGTTTGAAATCTGAATATTAATATACTACTAGCATTTTGTTGGATAATGACAAAATATTTGGATTTAGATGACGGCATCTCACTTGCCATACACACGGAATGGCCTGAAATTCTTTACGAAGAAAGGAGGACTAACGTCGTCAGAGGTTGAAGAAATATGCGACAAAGCAGCCTATAAGTATGCCAATCGGCTCACGAAAGTGTCGACATTACTCAGAACGACCCCTACAAGAGTCGACTTTATGAGTGTTTATGCAAAACATCTTCGAGATATCATCAAGGAGAGAGTGAACCATCCACAACACTACGACACTCCTCTTGAAGGATTTCAGGTACTTGTAAACACCTGTACGAAGGTCTTTTTACTAATGCAACCAAACAAGTGAGATGATCATTTCAGTTGTGAGTTCCCATTTTAACTACACATGACTTAAAAACAACTATTTTTAACATATTAATAATAAATAAAATCCAACATTATAGTTCAGTAGTTAGAATCAGGATACAGTTTTGTAATCTACGTTGATTCTGTTGATATTTTGAGATATAGTATGTTTTTTATCATGTGTTTTATTGGGCTCAAACAGAGAGCAACATTAGCCCATTAAGAGTGGGTATATAATAAGCAAACTGATGTATGATATTTTCAAATTTTGGGAGGGAACATATGAATTGCCCCATTTAGAAATAATACCATTATATAATGTTTTGGTTTTAACATGTAAAGTTTTAGAACATTATGAACTTTAAATGTAGTAATGAATTAATCTATACAAATTTAGAAAATATTTTATCAGTTTGATGGAGTATTATTAATATTGTTATTATTATTATTTAACTGTCTTCTAATTTTTTTTTTTCTTCCAAATGACAGATAATCGTAAATGCTGGAAATGGTTCAGGAGGATTCTTTACATACGAAGTATTAGACAAACTAGGTGCAGACACATTCGGCTCGTTACACCTTAAACCTGATGGCATGTTTCCAAACCATATCCCAAACCCTGAGGACAAAGTTGCCATGTCAGTAACAAAAACAGCAGTGCTTGAAACATCAGCTGATCTTGGCATTGTTTTTGACACTGACGTGGACCGCAGTGGCGTTGTTGACAAAGAAGGCAACCCCATAAATGGTGATAGGTTGATTGCGCTTATGTCTGCCATTGTCCTAAAAGAACATCCTGGCTCGACTATTGTGACTGATGCTAGAACTAGTATGGCTTTGACGCGGTTTATAACTGATCGTGGTGGACAACATTGTTTGTATCGTGTTGGTTATAGGAATGTCATTGATAAAGGTGTTCAACTTAATGAAGATGGTATTGATGCTCATCTTATGATGGAAACTTCTGGCCATGGTGCTCTTAAAGAGAATTATTTTCTTGATGACGGTTAGTAGTTTTGATTCTTTTTATTGTTTAAGTAGTATGGTATAGTATTTCAAAAAAGGTATTAGTAATACACATTTTCCTGAAGTGTCATACCTAAGATTATCGAGGTTATTAGTGCTTGACTGCTTGGACACCAATATGATAAATTATCAGGAGGGTCGTTGCTTGGATTTCGATGCCTATGTAATTTTTATGTGCCTAACTAGTAAGCCTAAACATAAGTTTAATCCACTGAATAAGTAACATATGGATTACACTCTTTCACTGAGTCTTTCTCACTCCTCATGCTTACTATTGATCTTGCTACGTGCATCTAGATTCTTGTTAGCCATAAGATTAGGCATGTCTATCACTGCTTTAATCATATAAGTCATTTACAAAGTTTAAATATGTGTTAGGATAAGTTCACTAATATTGTAATTTGAAGAACTGCCAATTGTAATGGACCAATTTAAAGTATGACCTTGAATTGGAATGTTATTCTGAGTATTTTGGGATACTCATAGTAATTCAACTATATCAAAAAGTAGTAAAATGAGGCCATAGTTGAGAGTTGTGTTTTTCTTTTCTATTGGTCATGTACCATCAATTATACTGCAGCTGAATAAGTCCTTAGTCCTTACTATATACGGAGCACCTTTTAATAACATGTACCCGACTCATAAATATCATATATTGTGTATTGCAGGTGCATATATGGTGGTAAAGATCATTATCGAAATGGTACGAATGAAATTAGAGGGTTCAAATGAAGGAATTGGAAGTTTAATAAAAGATCTTGAAGATCCATTAGAATCTGTAGAATTAAGAATGGACATCCTTTCAGAGCCTAAAGACGCTAAGGCTAAAGCCATTGAGATCATTGAGACCTTTAAAACATATGTCGAGGTACATCATTGCAAAATATAGAAGTTATTACCTTAACACAGATATGCACTTTAAATGTTTCTATGATACAAATGTATATTAATACATAACAATTTATACAGGAAGGGAAGCTAGACGGATGGGAGTTAGATGCTTGTGGAGATTGTTGGGTAAGTGACGGGTGCCTTGTTGATTCCAACGACACTCCTGCTCCCGTGGATGCTCAAATGTACAGGTAAAAATGTGATCCCTTACACGATATAGAAACATTACATATATAGCCTTTTTCCGTTTTGAGTTTTTTCCCCTAGAACTAGTAAGTGAGCTCGTATAGCCTTTTTCTTTAACCTTCAAATATGTTTAGGGCCAAGGTTTCAAATGAAGAAAATGGACAATATGGATGGGTGCACATTAGACAGAGTATTCATAATCCAAACATAGCGGTGAATATGCAATCAACTGTGCATGGTGGCTGTTTGTCAATGGCTCGGGTTTTCTTAGACAAGTAAGTCTTGTATTTGCATCATTCTATCATTTTTCCCAAGATCTATTTTGGGATTATTACTAATTCTAGAATGTTTCGATGTTCTTAGGTATCTCATTGCAAGTGGAATGGATAAAGTTCTTAACTTCTCTCAGATCGACAAGTATGCTAAGAACGTTAATATCAACTAGTTGTTAGTATTATTTTTGGAAAGTTGCTCGAATTAGTGAGAAAAATACATATTGTTGATGCTGATTTATCTCTTATTGACATAAAAAGAGGTAAAACATGGCAAGGAAAAAAAATTCTACAAGGAATAAGGGAAAACTTTACAATATGGCTTGTACATGATAATGCAATAATTTGAATATTACCCAAACAGGATGCACATATTGAATCTTAGAAGATCAGACCAAGCATCAGAAATGGAAATCAACTAGCCATATAATTACAATTTCAATATTAAATGATACTATTTTTGCTCACCAACCAGCTTGTACCCTATCAATGCTTTTCATAAATTCATCCAACATCATATATTCGAAACTAGTACAATCTGCAATGCCTTAAGTTCTCAACAAATATATATTGCGATGGTCAAATTAGTTGGTCCAACTTAGCTCGAGTTTGTCGTCATAGGCTCATTGAAAGCTTTTTTGATAGTCTAGTTTTCAAGCTTCCGTAAGTATGATATCGTTAAGACTTAAGTTCGATAAACGGGTCGGTAAACAGGTGAGGTTTCCTTATTCAGGACATCTGGAGAGGACGACTCAGATATATGCGGTCTAACTAAGGTATATCCATAACCGTGTTTCCGACCTTCCTCTAGTCTANATATATATATATATATATATATATATATATATATATATATATATATATATATTTGAGCGAAGAGTAAGTAATTCTGTTGATACGTATTTTGAAAAGATACAATTTAGATTACAATACTTTTGAGTTTTGAGGATAGTAACTACCTTCCACCAAATTCTAATGATCACTAAACATAACCAAAATAGACTTGAAACAACAATTTCTGTTTAATGAACCTTGCGGTTGTAGGTTAAAAAGATGTTGATAAAAGTATGAATATAGAAAATTATAGCATTACAAAAACCTGTGTCACTTGCTCAATCAATGGCTATCAAGAGTACTGTATTCTTATGGTTTTTCTTTATGATCACTCGCACACACACTTATATGTGACATATCTCATGATGTGGAAAAGTAATGAGACTAATTAAATCAAAGTTGACCATCACAAACTAAAATCAAACGTAACTTCAGACAGCGTTCGTGTTAAACAAGTATGAAAATGATAAGTAAATAAATTAAAAAACACTAAACATGGATAAACTAGTTTTTCATTATATGAAGGTTCCATAAACATGCTTGTCCGTAATTTTAACTTCTTGGCTTTTTCTTACATATTTACAGGGTAAAAGAAACAAATGTAGCAGTAATATTATTTTGAAATGTAACAATCTTATTTTTTCTTGAATATAAAATATATGTAATCGACTTTTAAAAAAAATTCATGTATAAGAACTGAATGTACTTCGTTCAAACCACCATAAGGTGTCGTTTATTTGCTTTCACCCATGTGATGGCCGTTGGTAACACTTGGGGATAATTCACAAATGATTTAAGCTGTTGGATATGCGGCGTCAATAGCAATTCCACAAAGTCCTTCTGTGGCATTAATATCCCGCTGCATCATCATATATCCATTATCACCCCAGCTGGTACCCCATGAGTTTTTCACTAACCAATACTTCATGCCATCAATGTATGTTCCATACCCGACCACTGCAACTTCATGGTCTAAATCTGTTCCACAATCTCCTGTAAAAACACCACTTCTGTAGGACATGAATGCGTCACTACTTGCGTCTATGGCAACTGATACAGGTTGTTTGGACACAGCCAACCGCAGTGCCGTCTCATTGTTGGCTGGTACCATTTCATGACCAGTGATGATGGCTGCATGAACAGCCTCCATAGTTGTGTTGCAAATTCCATCTGCTCCAAGGTAAGGGTAACCGGTCTCGCTGTTGATCCCTTTGTTTTTCACAATATATTCGAAGGCATTATCCTTAAATCCTCCTACACATCCTTCACATTTTTCGTTCCTGTTACAATCCACAAGCTCTTGCTCAGATAGTGAAGTCAAGTTGCCTGTCATGAGTTGATTAATTCCTTCCACAGCAGCGATAGCTGAAAACGCCCAACAACTTCCTATCGAAATAGAAACAAAATACACGTAAGAAATTTTGAATGAGTAACGTGGAAGCCTATAAGGTTTCTTGTATTGTCTTCACAGGTTGGTGGAATTATATATTTTACTTACCACATGCGCCTTGATCCTTAACTTCTGTAACAGCTCCTTTCGTCCTCCAGTCAATGCTATCTGGCACTTCGCTCACATTTTCATACCTAAATGCTGTTGGTCGAGGTGATTTCGATTTGTGTGACAGCTTGTGACCGTTAAGGGACGCTTTGAATTCGTCATTTGTCTGGTCTGAAAATTTGTTTATACCGAGCTTGTATGACCGATTTCCTAGTGAGTTGAACGACTCTATGTATTCCACATTTTTCTTGAATATGTTACGGCGCATTTCCTTCTCTACATTATCATTGTACACTCGACCAAATTGAGACATCCAAAGCTCATGCTTTTCTGCTATGTATGCATCACTCAGAGTTCGTGATGTAACTTGAGACACCCACGCCACAATAACTAAAAGGGAGGAGAGAACAAATACACTATCAGGTGATAAAGCCATGGATTATAGTATTTGTAGCAAAAAAAATTTGATGCTAAAAGTGATGATTGAGGAGGTACATTTATAGTAAGATTCTAAAGTTTACCATAGATCATTTTCTAGATACTTAGTGATTATAATATGTTCTGAATAAAAGAAGCCAAATAGTATTAAGGCAACATAATGCAAGTTTGACAGCTAATTTCTTGTAATAGAAACAATGTACTACTTACTATTACGAGATAGACAAGTTGACCCAATTGTGGGTCATGGTTCTTAAGTTTTTCATGTTCTTTGTATTTTATAAATTGTTTGCCTAATAATACAATATCTATATATTGAAACGAAAAAAAAAGGATTTCTGAAACTTTGAAGGTTTGTCTCCTTTTGCTGTCGGATGTCTTCAACAAATTTTAATAGCTTTAGTTATTTTTTTTAGTTTTCTACTCCGGTTCAAGCTTTCGCGATTTCACCGTTCAGATCGCAGGGTAGTATTAGGAGATAAATTAGTTGGCTCAAGCTCATCAGGGGTCATTAGGGTTTCATATTCTTTTTACTCTATAAATAACTTTGACTGACTAATAATACAATACTACTGACGGGAATTTCATCATCAAACGCGTTTTTCTACTTTGTTAATAGCAATATTTTGACTTGGATAATTGTTTTGCTATCCATTGGGTATGTTTTTTGGCTTTTGTTTATGTCCAGGCCTGACATCTTGTCTTTTATGCTCAACTCTTCCCATGCAGATTCAACCTGGCGTTAATAAAATTTTGGATTCTGGCGTTACACAATATGATAAGTATATGACAGCTGATGATACGTGAAACGTACAACACTTTTGGAAACATCGCTCAGCCTTCTCCACTAATTCCTTTGTTTAGAACTTTATGTAATGAACATATGTAAAGAAGTAGTATATGATAAAGAAATTCATGCACTGGTATTTTGTATCTAATTTTGGGTTGTTATTGAAACCAAAAAAAAGAAAGGATTTTAGAAAGACAAACAATTTAGAAGTTAAGAGATCACAACGCAGTAAGAAACACTACAACAAAAATGAGGCCACGATAAACTATTGCCAACGCCTCAACGAAATTAACTACAGCGCTTAATACAGCTAATAAGACCTCTTAAGCTTCTTTGGGATTACTAATGGTTTTATTCAAGGTGTTTCGAAAGTGAGTTCATTGGTAAGCAATAGCTTCCCAGTGCTATATAAGTTGACTTATAAATGATATATACGTCGACGTTGCATCCTATTCCTGAAAGATCATAAATTTATAGCACCTCTTTAGCTTTGTGCTGGTGTTTTTGGCTTCGTTCGTATTCTAAGCTATTGTTTGCTTCTTTTGTTTTACTCTTTCTACCTAGTGTTTTCTGTGCATATTACTTTTGATATTCTTTGTATTGAAAGGGTCACCCACATGTTTGTGGTTCGACCATGAATCCTCCAAGAACGAATTTGTATTGACCATGTTTCTGTGTCGTGTGGTATGCAGAAAGATGTTTGGGTTTTGACAAAAGATAAACGATATGTGCAGCAATATAAATAACACTGATATAAAGTTGTAACAAAATATATGTATTAAATGATTCTGGAATTGTATTGAGAATGAAATTTACAGATCCTATATATAGAGGATGAACAGATACAATGTTTGGAAGAAGCGACATGATGCTTCAGTGAAACAACACGTTCCTTTCCTTGTAACTGTCATAACCCTATTAAACGTTCCCTAAGTGTCTGTTGGCCTTTGGCCCAGACGATTGTTTTATGCAGCCCATATTCCAGGCCTGCAAGTTCTATTCTAAAAGGATACAGAGTATTCAGTACATACATAAATAATACAGACAATTGTTCTTATTGTAAACGAAAATTCTATGATCTTAAAATACTTCCAACACTTTGGACGTACGTCTCTCCTCTACTTGCTATTAATACTTTTGCAGGTGGGGGTCTTTGAAGTAGATGGTTGGGGAACAAATTTTTTGAATAACGAATATTTGTGAAAGATATAATGCTCAATAGCAAATGGGCTCCGAGTTAAAGGTTAGTGGATAATTCAAGTGGTTCGACACATTCAGATCAAGAACAGGATCTGTACGGTAAGTGGTATCTAGATCAAGTGGTGCGCACATTTCCCTATGTGTGCATAGCGTGTCACTAATGAAACTGTATGCTCATAAAGGCTGACCTATTAGTAATTTTGTTCCGTGTGTTGTTGCACAGGCGGCCACAATGTTGCATGTCATCTAAAGCTGTACGTGATGCTATCGGTTATTCAGTTGATATTAACAAAATCTATGCTATGCTGACCTCAAGAAATACATTAAGCAAATCATTTCCATTAGTAATATTTACATTGATAGAGTCTGTGTCACATAACTTGCAAAGAGCGAGATATAATAATTACATAAATAAACACGTGGACTTGCCAGGTATAGCTGTGTTTTAGCTACTGTAATATGGAAAGACCTAAGCAGTTGGATAGGAAGAATCCATAGCTATACCACACAGACCTTCTTTGGCACTTACATCTCTTTGCATCATTATGTAACCATTGTCTCCCCAGCTGACACCCCATGAATTTTTGACCAACCAATACTTCGTTCCATCATCGGTTATCCCATAACCAACAGCTGTCACGCCATGATCTAGATCAGTTCCACAATCTCCAGTAAAAATGCCACTTGAATAGAATTGAAAATCAGCTCCACTGGCATCAATGGAGACTGCTATGGGCTGATTAGCCACTGCCTGTAACAGCGCTGTTTCATTGTTGACTGGGACTACTTCGTACCCACTAATCTTAGCAGCATCGACATCTTCCTTATTTGTGTTGCACGTTCCATCTGTCCCCTGATAGGGGTAAGCTGCCTCAGTGTTTATGCCTTTGTTTTTTATTATAAATTCAAAGGCATCTTCCATCTCGCCACCTTCACATCCTTGATCTACACCACCAATGTCACAGTCCACTAGCTCTTGTTCAGAAAGCGAAATAAGTTTCCCAGTTGTGAGTTGAGTAATTCCTTCGGTAGCAGCTATCGTTGAAAATGCCCAACAGCTTCCTGTTGCTCAAAAAAGAAACTATGTAAGTATGCATTTATATTTTTATATATAGCTACTTAGAATTCATTTTTTTTTCCATTTTTATCAACGATAATTTTAGATATCAACGTACCACATTGGCCTTGATCTTTGACCGGGGTAACAGCGCCTTTCTTTCTCCAATCCATGCTAGGTGGCACCGCAGTCACATTTTCATACCTAAATGGTGTTGTTCTAGCTGATCTTTTACTTGATGAAAATTTATAACCATTACGAGCGGCTTTGAACTCTTCATTTGTTTGGTCAGCAAATGCATTAACACCCAATTTGTAAGACTTGTTTCCACCACTGTTGAATGAATCTATAAATTCAACATTATCTTTGAATATCTTGAAGCGCATTTCCTTCTCTGCATCATCTTTGTACACACGTCCATAACGTACCATCCAGTTCTCATGCTTCTCTGACATGGATAAATCACTTAACAAGCGACAAGTGACCTGAGAAGACCATATCCCGATGACAAGAAGTGAAACAATAATAAGTAATCTTTTAATATTCGAATTGCCCATTTGTTACACGTTTGATGCCTTTGAAGAATCTATATATATTTGGCTTCTCGACTGAGGTGGTGTCATTCATTGCACAGTTGATGAGTTATATATAGGCCTAGATGTTGATATTGAAAAATTTGTATTTCAGTTTGGAGGAGGAAACTAATATGACGTGACTCAAAAATTACCCAAGTCCGTGGAGTTCATGGCAAAATTTCTTTGAATCGGACATGCTTGATTATTAGCGTGGACGTTGTTCTGTTACACATCTGTCTATTTCTTTGAAAAAGAAGTTGTATTATGTGTGTATTTCTTATACACCCATATTTTAACTTATTCAATGTCGTAATTTTGTATGCTGGCTCATGGATTATTAATAAAAAGGTGATAGTTTCATAAATGAAATTAATTATTATAAATTCTTTCATTCAACAAAAACCAATTTTCCTTCATGCATGACTGAGAGTAATGAGTATACGTATAAAGTCTCATACATAAGTTTAGGTGGAAAATTAAACGATCCTTTAAAGAACTACGAACTAACGAAAATCAAATGCGCCCCAAAAACCATCGTGGCACAAATACACAATATTGCTTCATTTACTTTTGATAGACAGTGAAACACTAACCCTAATGGACCCGTAGGTATGATTTACTATTCAAGCACAATTATAGAGTACAAGACATAAACACTAACCCTAATAGACCCAACCCACATTAGTTAAGTTATATCTTTACTTAAAATAGCAATATCATAATAGAGAGACTTTACTCGCTTAACCAATTATACCAACATCCTACTAAAATTGCCAGAAAACATCACAATTAGCTATAAAAATAGCTATGTATTAAGTATTAACGTTCATTTCCCACCTGAATCTGTGCTAAAGGTGTCCTACTTTTTGTCACGAACTTTTGAAGCTTGTTCATCATATGCACATTTAAACTTGTTTCACCCAAGAAAATTATAGTTTACCTATTTGTAAACAATGCCATAAACAATGTCTTGGAGTATATGGTTTACGAACTAGTAGACAGCTATGAGAACAAAATGTGAAAGTTTGTAACCTTATCGTTGCTCTCATTATTGGATTGGGCTTTTGAGCCTGCAATCTGAATTATTGGATTGGGCTTTTGAGCCTACAATCGAGTCCAATGGTATAACGTCTTTCGTTTTGGTTGATACTTGATAGTGAAAACTCATGTTCACCTTGAACGCTTGAAGCCATCGTATAAGATTTAACTATATATGTTTGAAAAATATACAGTAACTCATAACAAAAGTAGTAAGAATATCAAATATGCACAATATGGATTTGATGACATGGTATATATTGTTATATATGATTGAGATGTTTACTCTTGTTGCATTAGTAACATACATATCTTACCTCTTTTGATATCTAATCAATATTTCACTTTGTATATCTGTTTGTTAGAACTTACACATCAAAAAGATACGTCGTCAAGTATGGTTTGTGTTTCAATATAACTTTCCATAAGGTGTCCAAGCTAAGTAGCTAATCCTAAAAATAAGATGAATAGATATATATACTCATGATGAATATTCATGTAAGAAAATGTATATTCGGAAATTGAATATACACTATCTGTATGAATAAGTTTGTTACGTAACGGTTTCATTAGAGAAAGGCAAAAGTGGCTAAAAGTCTAAAACTAGTGTCTACATCACAAAAAGCATATATAACAGTTCAGTTATCAACAACTTTAACCACTTTTGCCTTTCATAATTTTTAAACATGTTTCCTCCCAAAAATAAGAACAAATATCAATGTCATAGTTATTTTCATGATATAATAAGTGAATAGTGTAATAATTAGATGAATAATTATTACTTATTTTATAATACAAATCATGAAAATTAGGAAAACATGTTAATCATATGATACAAATAATTATTACTATTTTTACCATTTTATGAAAGTTAAGATCATAGAAATAGCCTCTTCTTTAACCAGTTATTTATACGGTCTCGGTCTTGCGTTATTTCACATTTTAGCTGATTAGTGTTCTGGTATAGGTTTTGAATCAGGAATAGAAAACCACTGTATGATTTAATGGTTTTGGAAATCAGATGCTCTAACTCTTAAATCTTAAATCTGTCTCAACTATGTACACATAAAATTAATTATATAACACTCAGGTTGATAACTAAATTATGAGTATTTAATATCACGGGTGGCTTTAGTCCCGTGAAAGAATTGTACGTGTGTAGAGTCACATGTTTGATATATGGCAAATGCTAGTAACCTTTTTATCTTTGATGTATCATATCACATGTTACTAATCACGAATATCACATAAAATAAATACTTCAATCACGCATTATATATTTTAGTACAAACTTTCATAAAGATCAAAAGATAGAGTAAACTCGATCGGTAAAGGAAATACTAGCAAACCTTTATATACTACCTCCGTCCCACATTAAGTGTCCACTATGACTTTTTTAAGTCTTTTCTCTTTAACTTTGACCTTAAATATATTTATTTGTGTTTTATAATACTTAACGAAAATTATACAAATGAAGATACATTTAAAAACTTAATCCGTTCATATATCTTGCATCAAGTATTATATAACACGGACAAAAATATTTAAAGTCAAAGTTGAAGAAAAAAGACTTTGAAAAGTCATAGTGGACACTTAATGTGGGACGGAGGGAGTAGTATTTTTATTCTCAATGTAACATATGAATAGTTTGTAATTTGTCCTGGAGGCGGGTTGCGGAAGCGTAGAGTTGTTAAGCCAAATACTATCAACTTTATATCTTAAATTCACATCTTTTTACCAAGAGTAAATTGCAAAATACCCGCTGCTGCGGTTTATCAGTTTTTACACTAAACATGTTTGTCAAAACATTTGGACACTCTACATCATATCCCTGTCAATAAAAGTCAAGCACATTATATCCATCTGGCGGCGGAGCTAGAAAAAAATTTGTGAGAGGGCCGAAACAAAATTTTATTCGTAAAAACATTAGATGGGAGGGCAAAAAAATTAAAAATAGAAAAATTAAAAAAATAATAATAATAAAATAAATAAAAATTAACACATGAAATCGCGAAAAAAAATACACTAACGGTTTAAGGCCTAGGAGAGTCAGGACGTTTCCCGGTCCTCACTAAACTCCCGCCCTTGTATCCATCTGTACTAACGATGTAATTTAAGTTCTCATTTTTACTCATAATTTAGGCACACGCTTTCTTTCAAAGCATCAGTTTTTCAAACGGTTTTGATTTTTTGGTTTGGGTTTCTCGGTTTCGGTTTAGGTTTAGTTTCTCGGTTTTTTTGGCGCACCCTAATTTATTTTATAACAGCTTGAACTTCTGTTGAACAGACAAAATAAAAACGGTGTAATCAACACAGTTAAAATCTCAAATACTCCGTAGAAAAGAAAATGATGGTGGGGCATTAATATATATTTTGTGTTTGAAGGAACTAGAGAAAATGTTGTTTGAAGATTCCTCTTGTCCTAAAATTCTTTTTTGTGGTTCATTATCTGTATACAAATCAATAAATGGACATGCATGATGCGTATATTGCATTGCATTTGTGTACTCCATTACTTGTTTATGAAGTTTCCACCATCTTTCTAAGGCATTCATGTAATCATGCTGCTATTTAATTATTCAACGAGTAGTTGGCGATCACTATTTTATAAATCATTACAAAACACTTCATATCGACGATCTCTCAGTATCAAGTACGTTAGAGATCTATATCTCAGTCTTAGTGCCGTATAATAAATATTTGTATTGTTAGATATATAATAAATATATGGTATAAGCTTTAAATAATGGAGGAAAGACCATCGGCGTCTAGGTTATGCCTAAAGACAAAAGTATTCACAAAACATACACTAACTTGTTATATTATATAAGTACCCTATAAAATATGGCCATGAAAGAAATTATTTGTGTAGTAAACCCATTTACCATTCCTCGTAATTGTAACGAAAATTTATATTAGTTTTCAAACCAATATATAAAAAAGTTTGCTTACTTGTCTAGAGATTCATCTTTCATAATTATGTTTAATTTTAATGAGCAAAGAGCAAACACATCCATAGTTAAACAAGCAAAACTTGATCAAAGTCAAGAATATAACTTTGCAACTTGCAAGCCAGTTTGAGAATATTTCAAGCATAACACATAATGCATTATCATTCGTTTTGATAATACTAATACACCGTTCTAACGTAACAAATCACTTGTTTTCGCATAACCGTAGATATCATTGCGTTATTAGATACATGGAGCTTTTTGACAGAATGTTAGTGTGAAATCCATGAGAAACGGTCGTTTTCTGAAAGGTGTATTGTCGAACTTTTAAGGTTACAACACTATGGTAGTATGTTTGGAAACTTCGCGTTTATCGTTAATTGGGTTACGAAAAGTTAGGAAAGGAAAACAAACGACTAATATAATGTAATCACATTACAAATAAATAATGTGTCATTTTATAAATGAAAAAAGAAGTGATCAAAGAAAACGATTGTGAATAATCATTTTATCAAAAAGCACAAGCTAGCGACTACCCTAGAGCCAGTAAAGCAATTATTTAATCTTGGAATATTTATTGTGCATACTCCATAACGATACTTATTAATTGGTTGTCGACACTACACAATCATGAAAATATATCTTCTGATAAGTTAATGAGTAGGTGATAAGTGGACATTGCTTTTATCCGATATGTGAAAAGGAAATCGATGGTTTGTTAACTTGACTTTAAAGATATCATTTTTCAATCCATAAAGAAACTGAACAATACATACTTTAAACTTAGAAGACTTTTGCAAAACGAGATTTTGAATGATCGACCTTTTACTGGTCACATTTCCACTTAATGACAAACCAAGAAGATACGACTTTCTTTAATTCGTAAAACAGTACTAATAGGGTGTGTATAAGCCAGACTATTTTCGATAGCGTGAATACTTAAGGCGCACCTTACAGAGAAATCATCACGTATTCATGTTAGCTAATTCATTTACGTAGAATATAGTTACGCATGGCTTTCATCAATACTTATAAAGAATAATCTACCTCTTAGATATAAAAAGTTTCTTTTGTATCATACTACTTAGGTTTTTCTTTTAGTTAAGATTGTCTTAATCAGCTGAATAGCTAAACACATAAAGGTTCGTTCAAAGGGCCACATTTAAGTTAAGATTCTCTTTATCAAAATTGATTTGAACTATCATAACATTTTCGCAGGGTGCAGTCATCAACTTATCGAATGTAAATATTTTTAACTTTTTTTTTAGTGATTAATCATATCTGAGTTTTCTAAAAGTAGAAATCAACGACTAATTTAATAAATTAAATAACAATCATATTAAATTATTAAAAAAACAGCAATGGTCAAAGCATTGGATAAATTATTAGTTAGAATATAGTATAATTAACACCTTATTATGCAAATAACATGCAATTGTTAGGGTAGAATAATACAAATCACATGCAATTAGCTGTAGGAAATTAGGAATAAAAAAAAACATCATAATGCATGCATTTTGATAGTCAACAAATTGATTTTAGTTTGCTTATCAACAAGAATATTATGTTTAGTATACATTTATTAGTACAAGCTAATAAGGTTCATGGATAATATATTTCAAGATTACGATTCTAAGCGGTGTTGAAGCTGGCATAATTGTTCAGAGCAGGCCTATCCTCATATGATTGATTTGGGCATACAAATTCATCAAGCCTAATCAAAGTTAACTGCAACTATTGTCTATTGGTTTATACGGGTATTCACTTGTGATAAATTTTTATCCTAATTTTAAAGGTAGTAAATGTGTCTAAGTTATAGGTAAAGTTGGCAAAAAAATCATTGTTATAGAAGTATTGAGGACATGATCGATCTGTATAGTATGCCACTAATCTAAATTTCTAATATACATTTGCACTCAATCAAAATTGATAATGTACATATACAAAGTTGATAAATTTTCATCTTGCTGTGAAATGCACTTGATCAAGCTTATATCCATTTTTCGTCTCAACGGGTTGATATAGTATAGTCAACGCGAATTTTTAAGCATGTGGCAAATTCATGTTCTTCTAAAGGAAATTTGTGGCTCCGATCCCAAATGTTTATATCAATGAATCTCTTCAAGTATTCTGTTAATTTGATTCATTGGAGGATTCTGAGGAGTCACAATGAATTAAAGAAGGCAAGTCGATCATATCAGTTATTCGTTCTCTACCTTTCACATATATGCAGTGTTATCAATGATTATTCAGGCTGTGGGTTTGCTATGCGGTTTTCTAAATAATGTAACAGGTAGTAGTCATTGTTTGCAAACATGGTATCTAAATTAGATATGTTCAATATGCATCTCAAATCTTTTTGAGCTGGAAACTTGTATGTGATTAGTGTTGGATTTAAGATCATTTGAGGATAAAACATTGCTTACATACAAAGGGACCAATCCCCACCCTCCATTCATTTTGATCTAGCGGTTGAGATTAGACTTAATATTTACACTAGAAGGGTATTTTCGGTCAACATAAAAGTGATATTTTATATCCGTCTCAATTAAACGCTCATTAATTCACACACACAAAACCAACATAGTCACCTTCAAATGTGTACTTAGTGAGGCTTGAGACCTTAACCTCTTGCGCGGTCAAGTGCATTAACATTTAAGTTAAATCATACGGTCAATATATACGTAAAACATTTATACGTTTTTGTGATAAAAAAAATCAAGTTCCAGTTTTACTTAACTGAAGTTACAAACCAGCACAATCGATTATTTCCTCCTAAAAGATTAATCAATTTATAAATGCTACTTATTCCCCACTTCTTTTAGAACGGCGATTTAGACAAGACTAGCAAGACGTTAGAATAAAAGAATTACAACGGATCCAAATCATTTGGTCCAGTGATATGTGAGTTGCCCACCAACCTATAAGTAGTGGGTTCAAGCATCACTGAAGGCATTTGCGAGATATATTGTGAAATAGGTGGTATAAGATGTTAAAAGAATTTGTCGTTAGAAAAAAATTACATCAGAGGAGATTGAACGTTACAATGGTTACTAAACCATTCTAACCAAGAAAACAAAGCCTTTTCTATTCCTACTAGCTAGAAACCCAACTGAAAGACGATAACTTGATCTCGTTGAAGATCAGGCGTGTTGGCCCCGAAATTTGGGTAAAACGACAATAGGTTTAAAAAGTTGAATACAAGTTTACATAAGACCCATTTGACACTAATTACATCATTCATACTTTTCAATATATATAATTTTTATTAGAAATTGATCAAAGAATTAAAAGGATAGTTGCGGAACACTATCACAATTGAATGACAAACGAAACTCTCCTAATCCTAAACTAAAACTGAAGTTGAAGTTCATGGGTGAACAACAAAATCTTGCTAGCTTAGCTAATGATGTTCAAGGAAACAAGATACTTTCACAATAACATATTTGAATTATTTATTTGTAAAGAATATCTAACTTTTTTTCTTGACTAACATATGTATATATATGAGGATAAAGTGAGGTCACATGTTGTATTCCGTTAGATGTCAAGCATACTTATTGCTTTCATGTTAACTTTCAATGTATTTTAGTGAATAGTTGGCTAAACTATTCACCATTTATCAATTAATATTGTACTTGTTTAACTTTTAGCAAAATTGTTTGTCCTTCCCAATAATTTATGTCTTGACTAAGAGAGTGTATATTCAATCAGCGAGACTTTGTCGGATCTCATTGACTCGAATGTTGTTTTCAGCTCGGGTACTTGAATCGTTGTTACTGCATCAACGAGATAAAGTGTATCTTCAGATGGTCTGCAATGTCCCTGAAGCTAGTTACTGATATAGCTTTATACAATACTCAATGATTTTTATGACCGATTAAATTTAAATTAGTATAG
Source organism: Artemisia annua (assembly GCA_014162995.1). Classification (NCBI taxonomy): domain Eukaryota; kingdom Viridiplantae; phylum Streptophyta; class Magnoliopsida; order Asterales; family Asteraceae; genus Artemisia; species Artemisia annua. The sequence continues at coordinate 218,259 of LBNU01017417.1, forward strand.
TTTATGTTTGAATACGGTGAGAGACAATCGAAGAAACTTTTGACCCAACAAGATGCTTTTGAGGCCAATTAATAGAGAACAAGCAAGACTTTATTCGAAAAGTTCCATGGAGATCATATTGTGGTGTTAACCACCACATCGAATGATTTCTTGAGCTTTGTCGATAAAGCGGCTTGGTAAGCAAGGTGATTGCTTCGTTGAGAATTGCAATTGGAATTCGAGGGGCTTTTTTGGGTAAAGGGGAGTAATCCTGCACCCTGGTAAATATATTAACCAAAAAACTTTTAAGTACAATGGATATGGGTGAAGTCCCACATCTCAGCCCGTTACATAGGCGAAAAGCTTACATAACAAGATACTTCCTAATTTCTAAAAACTAGAAATCAAACCACAACTCAATGATAACAAGAACAACGAAATGAATTACTTCCTAGGGCCTTGAAGCTTGGTACCATACATGGCATTAAAAGCATCCAAATTACCGGAAAGATCATACACCTGGTTCGCATAATCATCATAGTCATCATACTCTTGTTCAAACTCTTGCCCCCCACCAAAAAGATTAGCAGACTCATCAAATGGGTTGGCAACCTCGTCTTCAGAATCAGACACCACAATTTAATTCGAGGGGCTTTCCACCAAGTTAAAACATCCTTCCAAACGTCAATAGCGATGTAGCATGATACGAATAGGTGGTCTTCGGTCTCAATATCATTGTCACAAAGCAGACACCGATCCGAATCAATATCAATACCACACTTATCTAAGTTGAACCTTGTAGGAAGTCTCCTGTTACGAACACGCATCACAAAGTCATACACATACTGCATCTATGTAAATACTCAGTGTCACATCATTGGCATTGTGTTACGTTAGTGTGTGTGTTTTTTTTCATGTAAATGGTTTTCCCGGTAAATTTATTATTCTAAAAAATAATTAAGTACAACGAATTAGGGTGAATCCCACATCTCAGCCAAAAACTAGGCGAAAACAAACTACCAACTATGCTTCAAACCTAACTTATCAAAAAAATGACATGTCATACTTATGAGACCTAATTACATATGCTATTTAAGTTGACCATAAAGATGAATACTAAAAGTATCAGCAAACTGCATTTGAGCATCAGTCAAACCAAGATTATCAAAGTCATCATCATCATCATCGTACGGATCAGCAAACTGCGTTGTGGTTTAGATGTGTATGTGTGTATTTTTATGAGTCTAGTATTTAATGTTATAAATACAGGTAAAATGTGATGCGGTGTTATTTTAGTGTCGTGGTGACGAGGAGCTAGTAGATGCAACCAAAAATTGGTGTCACCATACCTTATGAGCTCTAAAGCATGTGATACTTGACTTTGTTTAAAAAAGAGTAAACTTCAAAATACATCCCTGTGGTTTACCCAATTTCGCACCATACATCCCTCTCGAAAAAGTTACAACAAATATATCCCTCCGTTAGTAAAAGTGAAACAATATACATCCCTCAGTTAAAATAAGGACTAACGGTGCAAATTTTTTCTCCGTTATCTCCTAACGAGATAGAACACATTTGCACCGTTAGTCCTCTGGGTTAACGGTATTTACACCGTTAGTCCTTTTTTACGTTTTCTCCTGTTTTTTTCGTTTTCGTCCATTTTTTACGTTTACGCCCGTTTTTTTACGTTTTCACCCGGTTTTTCACGTTTTTTCCAACTTTTTACGTTTTTTTTACTTTTTCGTTCGTTGTTTTACGTTTCCGCGTGTTTTTTTAACGTTTTCGTCCGTTTTTTTACGTTTATGCACGTTTTTTTACGTTTTCACCTGGTTTTTTTTTACGTCTTCTTCCGTTTTTTTAACGTTTTCATCTGTTTTTTTACGTTTACGCCCGTTTTTTTACGTTTTCACCCGGTTTTTNAAGATGCTTTTGAGGCCAATTAATAGAGAACAAGCAAGACTTTATTCGAAAACTTCCATGGAGATCATATTGTGGTGTTAACCACCACATCGAATGATTTCTTGAGCTTTGTCGATAAAGCGGCTAGGTCAGCCAAGGTGATTGCTTCGTTGAGAATTGCAATGGGAATTCCAGGGGCTTTCCACCAAGTTAAAACATCCTTCCAAACGTCAATAGCGATGTAGCATGATATGAATAGGTGGTCTTCGGTCTCAATATCATTGTCACAAACCAGACACCGATCCGAATCAATATCAATACCACACTTATCTAAGTTGAACCTTGTAGGAAGTCTCCTGTTACGAACACGCATCACAAAGTCATACACATACCGCATCTATGTAAATACTCAGTGTCACATCATTGACATTGTGTTACATTAGTGTGTGCGTTTTTTTTCGGGTAAAGGGTTTTCCCGGTAAATTTATTATTCTAAAAAATAATTAAGTACAACGAATTAGGGTGAATCCCACATGTCATACTTATGAGACCTAATTACAGATGCTATTTAAGTCGACCATAAAGATTAATGTTAAAAGTATCAGCAAACTGCATTTGAGCATCAGTCAAACCAAGATTATCAAAGTCATCATCATCATCATCGTACGGATCAGCAAACTGCGTTGTGGTTTAGATGTGTATGTGTGTATTTTTATGAGTCTAGTATTTAATGTTATAAATACAGGTAAAATGTGATGCGGTGTTATTTTAGTGTCGTAGTGACGAGGAGCTAGTAGATGAAACCAAAAATTGGTGTCACCATACCTGATGAGCTCTAAAGACTTTGTTTAAAAAATGGTACACACTCCACATGTTACTGTTTATATAAACTATTCTCCAAATTAATTGTTTCCTTAAACTACACTACTGCATCATCATACATTTTTCAAGTTTGTCGAAATTTCCGTTTTTATTTTTATTTTTTATATTTAATATGTTCAGTTTTATGGCTTTAAAAACTTTTTATCAATTCGATTATCTTGACATGCACATCATGTACATAGTTACATACGCATTGTTTATTTTCATTCTTCAAATTTGTCATGTATTAAGTCATTGTTTTATGGTAAATTAAAGTTGATCCCGGCCAGGGACTAAAAATTAGGGTCTTGGACGTACATGATTATTATCAGTTCTTTTCTTTTAAACTCATCGACATAATAAGTTGACACTCGACAGCCGTTTGCAGAAAATAATATGAATTATTTGTGGCAGTCAAATGATAACACGGACTTTGACCAAGGTACAAATTTTACTATAAACTCGATAATGCTATTTTTTTACCGAGTCGTAATATAAACAGCAAAACTTTTATCGTGGAGTCCACGTACATAGGTAGCTTTTCATAATCACATAAACATATATTTTTCGGTACGTCAATTTTCGTCCAAACTTGTAGACTAACATTACAATTGAAGAGAGGTTGATTTGTCAACATAACTGAAAGATCTTATACAATATATCTGAACTAATAAAAGCTTAGGTACCAGATATTGAGCATCTAAATGTGTAAAGTTCTCCTGTATCATGGTAATTTAACATAACTGATATTTCATTTGAGAGTAAGATATATAAATACTGTACTTGAAGGGATCTTACCTGGTTTAGATATGTGTGACGGTTAATATAAACCTCGTTAGTTAGCCAAGAAACGGAGTTTCATAATTAGGACTGAATCCGAGATCTTTTCAAAATAAAAAATAGACTGAAATTCTTATACCCGAAAAACCACATGACCATTTAAGTAAATAACTCAAAAGTTTATCTTTTATACGTTGTTAGTTTAGCTTAAACTTCTGATACCTCAAATGGTTTGAAGTTATTTTTATCATTCAGTCATGTTCTCAAGAGCTAAAACTAATAACAAATTTTCACCAAACTAGAGTAAATGTTTGCAATTTACTAGTAAATTTTATTCATCAATGATTTTGTTTGTTTTCATTTGTCATATAGTGATGGGGATGGTTTTACTGAATATTATAATAATCAGTGGAGGAATAGAAGCCTTGAGAAAGGGTGCAGCTTGAGGGAGACAGGCTTCAGTTTTGTGAAAATTACTGCAACTGGATGGCATTTATGTCAACCATACAAAGGCCCTTTTAGGTAATAATCGATCACTCAATCACCCTCTCCCCAAATGACAATTATACCCCTTACCTAGGGTTGATGTGTAAGGATTAATCTATCTTTACACTTGGTATTTTTAATGTCAAGTCTATATACTCGGTTATGTCACGTACATTCCAGTATAAAAGACTTGCCCTCCTTGGGTATGTTAAATAGAAAAAACCTCACCATACATGAATGAATTAAATTCACCTTAAGTTCATTAATATGCGAAAAAGCAATTTTTCCCATATCTAGAGTCTATATATGTATGTCTCGTGAATGAACATAATTTGTATCTGACACATAAATATGGTACATGTCTACCAAGAGGCGAAGCCAAAAACTTCTATAATTAGGTATGTAACTACAATTAATAACGTTTGTACATAAAATCAATAGGTTCTAAACAATAATCACATATAATTATGAAAAGAGAAATGCTAAACATTCCTACAAAATGTGCCTACAAATGTGCCTACTCACAGGATGATGACACTTATCAGAACTGACGGTTTGGATATAGAGAGAGAATGAGTGAGAAAAAACTATATAATATTGTTGTGTGTGTAGGAGGATTTGTAGGATGAAATGGTATGAGGGTATAACAAAGCTCTTATGAGAAAAAGAACATTTTAATCTAGTACTATACTAGGTTTAAAGCCATATGTGGCTCCACTTTGCTTCTTACTAGAATTGTAATATGAGCCATGAGCGAAGAGAATTATAATTCCCTTACAATAGATGTGAATGCGACAATTCATCTATTGGAGGAGGTCAAAGCACCGGTCACTGAAATGAAAAGGAATATTGTGTTCATACAATCTAGTAACAAAGACAAGTTTGCATCTAAGTAGACTAAAAAGAATTGAAAGATCACTAGACATTGAAGGGTCACTATTCAATTTTATGGCCAAAGTCATACAATGCTAACCATGCTATATATATGTACACTTCTGTCAAAAACTACTTTATCCCAACTGAGGTCAAACTATGAACTGAAAGAATAGTGTCTTAATACAATACTCCTTAGATTAGAAGACAAATAAGAACTAGACTAAGGTACAAGAAGACCCAAACCTATATGTAAAGAGTTGAATAGCCTTTGCTCATATATATATATATAGGGTGGCGTTATTGTGGTGTACACCTTTAAGGTAGGAAACAATAGGTACACTTGTGGACCATTGGATCAATCATTTAAGATGAGATTGAAAATTAATTAGATAGATGGCATAATTGTAATTAAATGGAAAACCAATGGCTTTTGTATACATTAAAAGTCATACGGTCAACCAAAATTGAGCATTAACGTCACTTATTTATTTTACATATAATATTACTTCAATTTACTAATTGACTTGTTCAGTAGCCTCTCTTTGCTTTAGTATTTCTTTTCCAACGTGATGTACAAATTTATAAGAGCATTGATTGGCATGCGGTATGCCTAATTATATGCCTAAACTTACATGGCAACATTCTATTGGTGACAGCACATGGACCCACAATTTCACAACCCACTAAACAATTGATACATCCATTTAGACACAAAAGTAGTCACATAATTAGGTCTCTAAATCATTTTACTTTAATACGTATCACAATATATAAGAACTCGTAAAAGGGATACATATACTAAAAAATTAACAATACAAAGTAACATGCTACCATTAACTAATATATTTGTGATACTTTTAATCTATAATACACAGTTTTTTATGAGACACCATGATAGCTTTAGATGCACAAACATAAACCATGCGACACATTTATTTTTTTATATTTTATTTATGACACACTAAAGTTATAATGACACATCAATTTTTGATACATATATTAAACATCATTTTACTAATACATACATGCATAAATATCTTGATACATATATAGTGACACATTAATTTTTTTTGACACATTTTTAGTGTGTCATTACAAATATATCGTAAATTTAATGTATCACTCCCTATGTATCAACAAAATTAGGTGATAAAAATAGTGTGTCGCTAAAATGTTCAAAAATTTTGTAGTGTGTCAGTCCTAAAAATAGTGTGTCGCTAAAATGATCAAAATTCTAAAAATAGTGTGTCGCTAAAATGATCAAAATTTTTGTAGTGTGTACTGTAAATGTATTAAAAAATTAATGTCAATTAGTATTATTATACAATTTTGGTGACACACAAAGATAAAATGTAATTGCAATTTTTTTTTTCTTTTTCTTTTGCTTGTAGCCCCAAGTGTCTTATTTTGCAATTATACACTCCTTGTTGGCATACGAATACACCATTATAAATAAACAATATTATACCAAATTTATTGATACGTTAATTTCGGAAAAAGAATGCATGCAAAAATGCAAAATGAGAAACCCAAACTAATGCAAAATTAGCGTAGCACTTTTTCCCTAAAGATTACATATATAACAAGTTAAACAAAAATAAAAAAAAATAAAAAAAAGGTTGGTCGTTGTTTTATCAAAAAAGAATAAGAGATATTAAAGGAGATATTAATGGGTGGAAGTTGCTTGGTGATTGGTCAGGTATAATACCGAATGTACCCTTATGATTTAAAGTCTAATTTATGTTTCACATTTAAAGCTTTAATTCCACTTTGCATTTGAAATTCCAAGTGTCAAAATTTTATTGGTGCCTATTATATTTCATTTAAAAACGATGATGTTTAAACGATGGCGAAAAGAAAAAAAAAACGATATTTAAAAAATTTTGACACTTGGAATTTGATCGGATCTGGCTTCTGTGATATCAGAAGTATGATATTTAAAAACGATGATGGTTACTGTGATATTAAAAAAAAATAAAGAAAAGTTGTTGTACATATTAAAAGTAACTGAGATATTAACAATTTTACTTAAAAAGTCACCTTGATATTAGTAAAAACCTTAATATCCCTGTTTTTTTTTTTTTTTTTTTTTTTTTTTTTTCTTTTTTTCTGTTGTTTT
>LBNU01017417.1:225945-252962 GCA_014162995.1 Artemisia annua
AAAAAAAAAAAAAAAAAAAAAAAAAAAAAAAAAAAAAAAAAAAAAAAAAAAAAAAAAAAAGTTGTTTTCTAGAACTATGTTGTGTATAGGGTTGAATTGCTTTGATTCTACACATGTTGAAAGACACATATGCCCTTAATTCGGGTTGAATGGACATGAACCATAATCATATAATTTATGCAAGGAGTCCTCAATTTTTTATATCAAATCAACCTCAAACATGTAATTTTCAAGTTTTGGTCGAAGCATCAATTAATACGACTTCACCAAAAAAATATGCAGAGGATTGTAATCCCTTTGCATTTATGCGAATTAAGGTCAAACATAAGGACCCGTGAAGGTGAAGGAGATAAATGGTCTTTAACTGGTTGCCACTTTGTGGAAAGACACATTTACATCTAAATAAGGCAAAAAGAAAAGACCTAAATGGACACATGATATGCAAAGGATGGAAGTGCCATTCCCTTTGTATGTAAAAAGATACATTTGTCCTCTATGAGACATTCATGCTCTTTCATTAGTTGTAATTTATCTTCTCTCCTCAAATAAACAAATTAGACTTGTTTATGAAAGGTCAAATTTGTCCTTAAACCAAGTAACCAAGGACCCATGAAATGGAAACAATTAATGACTTTTATGACTTTATCCATTTGCTTATGGAAAAACAAATTTGCCCCAAGCAGATGGACCACATGAAGGGGAGTAATGATCATTGAAAAACCCAATTACAAGAATGAACATTATATGAAGTGTTTTTACGAGAATGAATCATTTTTACATCTTTTACCAAACTAACCAATATATGTCACTATCAACTTTTTTATCTTTTGTTTGGTATATAGGTTGGCCCCTTTGTCTTTAGACTTAAATAACACATTGATTACAAGTATATGTGGCTTTCATATTATAATAAAACGTGTGTACACTACATTTTGTTTTCCTTTTGCTTCATTTTTTTTCTGAAAAAAATTCAAAAAAAATCTGAAAAAATTAAAAAAAGAAAGAGGATAACAAATTATTAAAAATCGCTGAAAAAAATTTCAAAAAAAATCGTTTTCATCGTTAAAGGTATTGTGATATTAGCGTCTAATTTTGACTTTTGTAAAAAAGTCAAAATCAGATTTTGATATCACATAATAACACTTTTTTTTTAATAGAAATTTAATATCACAATAACTTTTTTAATATCATAAAAACTTTTTCTTAATAAAAATTGTTAATATCACCGTAACTATCATGTGTTTTTTAATATCACGATTCATTTTTACATTAAAAAAAACTTAGTATCACGGTTGGTTTTATAATATCAACGTTTTATAAATATCACCGTATCATAATATCGTTAATATCATCGTAATTATCATGCTTTCTTAATATCAAAGTTAATTTTTTTGAATATCACCGAAACTTTTCTTAATATCGCAATAAAAAAACAGTGATATTAAGTTTTTTTTTTCACAAATATCAAAGTAACTTTTTAAGTAAATATCGTTAATATCACGGTAGGACTCATAATATAGTTAATATCATGGTAGTACTCATAATCACAAAACAAAAAAGTGCTCAGAAAAATCTGAAAAAATAAAAAAAATGAAAGAAGACAACAATATTAAGGAGCTCTCAAAAGGAAAAAAATTAAAAAAATCATTTGCATGATCAATTGATTGATTGAAGGTTGCGTTAAGTCAAGATCAGATCTGGATGGACAGCCCAGATCTGTCCGTACATCTGCACGAATTAAAAAAATCCGCACGTGATCCTCACTCTATATATATATATATATATATATATATATATATATATATATATATATATATATATATATATATATATATATATATATATATATATATATATATATATATATATATATATATAGGCGGCTTTATTTTCAGAACCCTGTTAAGTGCGAGAACTGCGAGAACTCCAATTTTGCATTAGAGAACATGCATGTTCATATAAAACATGTATGTTTTCTTACATATACCTTAATACACATGCCTGCGTATTAAGGTGTATGTAAGAAAACATACATNACTAATTTAGGAATACATCTAACGGATAAAATGTCAAATGTTCATTTTCGATAATTTTATAGGCGAGGTTTATTTTCGATAACTAGTTGCATAAAATGTTCATTTTGGTAATTTGCTCTCATTGAAATTCTTAGACTAGTAGTAGTAAGTGGAACCAAATGGTTCAGTCTGTTTGATCAAAACACATGCGTCCCCTCTACGAGGACTCAATGGAGCGCGTCCTCCCCCTCCTCAAAATGTATTTGTCTAGTCTATTAGTGGGCCGAAAGAATGGAGAAGGTTTGTGTGTGTGTTTTTTGTTTTAATTTATTTTTGTGGGGTTGTTTTTGGTTGTGATTGCGGTCTCCTTACTACGAGTGTTTAGTCCAGGAGAGAGAAAGCTGGGTTAGCGCTGATGTGATGGGATTGTTTAGTCTCATCGCTAGTAGTCTTATACGTGCCTGTGGAAGACATATATGCCCTTAAACATGCCAAAATGAATACATAACATGTGAAAAATGAGCTTGTTAAACTTGAATCTTAATTAGTAGGGGCACAAAGAAATCAAGTTGTTCATGTATTCAAGTATGGCTTTTCAAAAGCTTGATTCAATTCGAGCTCAAGACCCAATTTAACATTAAGCTTGTTTAACGAACGAGCTCGAGCTTTAAGTATCAAGATCGATTAAACTTGCGAAACTAAACGACCTAGCTTTTACATTTATAACATGTATAGTGTGATATAATTATGTAGTTTACGAGATAACAATTAATACATTGTTTTATCAGATAAGTTTTTCTTTTTATAGTGTAATACATTAATCAGTGTTCTAAAAGGCGCGCCAAGGCGCGAGGCGTGGCCTCGGCGCCACGAAATAGACCAAGGCGTGAGGTCTAGGCGTCGTGTGAAAAGGCGTGGAATAAGGCGCGAAAAGGCGTGCAAAGGCGTGGCGCCATTTTTAGAAGCATTTAGGGGATTTATGGATTTGGGCTTGAATTTCAAGTATTTGGGTTATTTCTTTCTTGGGCCTCGTAATTTCAAAACTTAATACTTACTTGGGCCTCGTATTTGGGCCTGTCTATTTGGGATTTGGGCTTTAGTATTTGAAATTGCTCTTATAAAATGATATAAAATTATAAATACATAAATTTATAAATATTTTGTTGCCGCCTTAAGAAACGCCAAGGCTTCGCAAAGGCGCGTAAGGCTTGAGGCGTGGCTGTGCCGCCACGCCACGCCTCACGCCTTTTAGAACATTGACATTAATCAAAACTATATTTTAGACCACCCTTTTATATTTTGACTTTTGAAAAAGTAAAATACTATTTTCAATTATAAACGAGCCGAGCTTGAGCTCATTTTAAGCTCTAGGAATAACGGACAAGTTGAGTTCGAGCTTGAAAAAGCGGCTTTAAACAAGCTGAGCTCGAACTCAAGCTTCACCAATACTAAACGAGCGAAGGTTGTCGAGCCATATCAAGATTGGGCTTGACTCGTTTAAACCCATATTCCCATAAAAAGCTATATCTAATATCCAATAGAGAGTTGATAGTTACACCATTTTAATTGATAATGATACCACAATTATGCACATACTACATTGTTCCATATGTATTAGGGGTGTCATATGTGGTGTTCACATCAATATTTGTGAGAGAAATGATACATGGACCTAAAAACATGTGGCATGATCCTGATGAGTTGTAAATTAAGTGAGTCCCTATCTGCAGCCATCAGAATGATGTCACGTGTTTTTAGTTCCACAATTAAATCCATTTTTAGGTGCATGTATCAATGTTTGTGGTATAAATAACAACTCCCTATCCAATAATATCTTATAATACTACTGTGGATAAAAATGTGAACATGTAGATGGCCACGAAGGTGGCAGAATCAAAGCTATATGTTATGTTTAAAAAATTTACCCTTAAGACCTTAAACCAAGGTCAAAATTTTAAAATGCACACATTTTATTTTTTGCTAAAACTGAAATTGTATTTCAAAATGCATCACATGTTCCCTGATTATTTAAACAATTTTAAAACAGTAAGTCAAAGCTTTGTTTGCCAAAGAAACATCGCTCACATGAAAATAAAACAGTAAATTAAATGGCAGCAGAGGTATCTTCATCAAATTTAATACTACACAAAAACTCAATTTACTTTTACAACAGAAGGTTTCAGATACAATACTGATTAAAGAAAACAACAACACTAAATTCCATCTCTCTCCACGAACCCACATACACACTATGTGTGTATAACTATTTTTGGCTTGTTAAACATGGACTGAAAAGCCTAAAACCTATATATGCTATCATTAATCCTAAACTAGATAAAGTAAAAGAATGAGATGATAACAGAAAGAACTTACACAGAATAGTGTTGTTCCTACATTCTACATAACTTAAATACTGCCATAAAAAACAAAAATATTTAAAACTAAGAGCTATAGAATAATCAACATTAGCATTNAAATTCAGTGAACTATTGAAGCTATCGAGGAGTACCAAATGCTGACGGTAACGAAGGTTACCGGGCCGATGCGGCCGGTTACCGGGAACCAAAAGGTTCCCGGGAAACTACGTTCCCTTTGTAAAGTAGGCCTTTTTATAACTAATTAGAGTTGACATGAAATGGATCACGGAAGAAGACATAAAAGATGAATGAATGATTCAATCCCTTCCCACTCACACGGGTTCTTCTATTGAAGAGGTTCCCCGGGCGTACATAAGAGCGGAACCTAGATAGAACGCGGAGCACCGGCCCCGGCCGCCGATACAGTTACCATGCTTACCAGCTCTTACCATTGCCGCCTATAGATATAGATGGGAGGTAGGCGGGGCTAGCTTGCTTCTCTTCCCCTAGGCTACCTGCACATCTTATGTGCGAATAAAAGGAAGCGAGCGGCTCTTCGCTTAGTAGACGGCCGCCGGACGACGACCCCTTCTTGTTCTCGCCCAGTCGCTTCTTTTTTTTTGAGAATCCTAGACTAAAGAAGAAGGCTCCTGAATCAGCGCAGGGAAAAATCCGCAAGCAGGAGAACTGTACTAACCTGCCGCCGGTTACTTTATCAGGGCTCCGCAGGAGAAGAAAGAAGGTCTGGGTCCAATTTCTAATGAAGCGAAGGTCCCCCTTACTCCCTATTCTCTCTTAAAGCTTTATAAAGCTCTAAAGTTGGTTAAGAACTATTGACTGTAAACGATAGCAGTTACAGTCACTCAATGGATATGCTCGCCTTTGGAATGAAGATGGATGAACAGGCACTTGAGCCTGGAACTGATGAAATTCGGGGAAAACATGGAACCGGTCACTATACCGGGGGGGGCGAGACATGACCGCGACTTAAGATTCAAGTACCGTTGAAAAGACTAAAGGAACGGGGGAATGACTACCTGTAATAAAGCACAGGCTAATACGAGCCGACCAGAAGAAGCAAGGCTTTAGATTACCAGATCCTGGACACAATGTTCCTAGAGATGGAGAGCCCCTGCCTTTTCTAGCCTCTCCTTCTTGCTTGCTTACCTAGCTCTTGTCTTAGTGACTCTTCCTCTTTTCTAGGTTTTTCTGAGTGTGAAAACGGTAGATTTTGCATTTGCCAATGAATTGGATCCGCCTCGATTCGATCAATAATGGGATTCTTGGCTAGAGAAAGGTTCTGTGACATGGACGCCCAGCCCAACTCGGTCGGTCGGTTGGCCCACCTAAGATATTCAAAAATGATCGATCGATTTGATCAAATTTGAAAAAGTCTTTCTCACTATTCAGAACAGTGGAGCTTTCGATCAAGATGTTCTCGCCTCCCCCGTTTGGGCTCTCGCTCGAATCGGAACCTTTATGGGTAGGCTTTCGACTCAATCTAATAGCCTACCTATCGGGCGCCAATACAATAAAAGAGAAAGTTTGCGCATGGGCCCATTATCTGATGCAGAACCGATGCGAGAGGGAGAATCAATATGGGAGAAGGGGGGATTGAGAGCTTTCAAGAACCAGTGGAAAGGAAAGACTTGTTCCCTGCATTCCTTTCTTTCCAAAGAGAGTCATTAGTGCTAGGGCATAAAAGCTTTGATTGAATGAACGCCACCTTGCTTGTATTGTTTTCAAACAAATCCAATGTTGGGCCAAGCGTTGCCAGCCGGTAATAGCCGAAGGCAAAAAAGGGGGAGATAGAGAAGAGGAGATTCAGAATAGTCACTCCACTCCATGGATAGTGCACACAGATTCTTCTTTCATTTGCAATTCCTTTCGGGTCGGAAACGTGGGCTGCTGGTGGGGCTGTGCCCCTTCTCCCTCTTCTTCCGCTTTACAACCGGAATAAGGAACCTTAGAATTCACCCCGATGAAAAAATGGGATTTGAGAGGCTAGCGAATCGGAATTGTATGGAATGTCCTACTCCTGCCCGAGCTTTCCGATCAACCAATCCCCTATTTCAGGGACATCTGTGTTAGGTAGGCCCAGGGATCACTGATTAGTCGAATGAGCCCATCCCTCTGGCCTATCATTTGTTGGTCGATCCGGCTGGCGGCTCCTGCGTCTGGGGCCCCTTTATTAGTCGAAGTAACTTCCCATTTTTAAGGTTGAATAATTTTAGTCCATTTTCAAGTTTAACTATCACAACATATTATCATAACTCAAAGCATAATAATTCATTCATTTCATGCATGAAACACATACAATAGCAATGATAATCTGTTGGGTTTTGAAGTAACTCTACTTCTGGGTGCTACACTGCTGCTAGCTAGTCAAGTCTACTGCTAAGTGTAAAATCTCTACTGCTGGAAGAATACTGCTGAGACTCTGCTGCTTATGTAATAAGTTTATGTATGAATATTTGTATTTATAGTAAAGATATTATGTAATATTCTATAATGTTAGAAGATCATATTCTTGGGTAGGAAGTCGTATGTAAGCCTGTAGGGTTCCTTGGTGTATAAAAGGAGATCCTAGGGTTAGACTAGAGTACGAATTATTCTATCATTGTATTCACTTCAAGGTTGCAAAACCCTAGCACTATTCAGGGTGCTCGTATTCAATATATTGAAGTGTTTAATTGGTGATATCATTGTGTTTGTGTTCCTCTTAAGTTAATCAATAAATTCCGCATATTTATTAAGTTTGTAACAAGTCAGCTTCTATACATTATTGTCTTGGTTTATCTAAGATAATAATACTAGATCAATTGCTCAACTGGGATCAACAAGTGGTATCAGAGCTGGTGATCTAGAAGCTGTGATCAAGAAGAACTCAAACACTCACTCAAGTTCTGTCTGTTAACACATCTGAAGCAATGGGTGATGAAACTCATATGGTTACTGCCTCCAAGGTTCCTATGCTGAAGCAAGGTGAGTATGAGATATGGAAAATGAGGATGAGGCAATACATCCGGATGATTGACTACAAGATGTGGGATGCTGTTGTCAAAGGTACTAAAACTTCAGTGACTGTTGATGGCAAGGAAGTTGGAATCAAGGGAAAGGAAGCTGATGATCTCATGAAATTGGAGATAAAAGCTCATAGTATTCTCCTGATGGGATTACCTAATGAATTTCAGGTTGACTTTGAACCCATTGATACTGCTAAGGAGCTTATGGAAGCTATAGAAACAAGATTTGGTGGCAATGATGCCACTAAGAAGGCTAGGAAGAATGCTTTGAAGCATCAATTTGAGAACTTCACTTCTATCAGTGGAGAAAATCTTGATGGTACTTACAACAGACTCCAAAAGCTTGTAAGTCATTTAAAGCTTCTTGGATACATTGTCCCTCAAGAAGATACAAATCTCAAATTTATTAGAAGCCTTTCACCTGAATGGAGCATGCAAACTGTTGTGTGGAGAAACAAAGCTGATTTTGATACAATGAGCTTGGATGATCTATACAACAACTTGAAGGCTTATGAAACTGAGTTGAAGGGTGCATCAAATTCGTCTACTTCATCATCAGCAGCTCAAAATATTGCTTTTGTTTCTACCAAAGGCAATACTTCATTAGAGGGTCACTCTGCTGCTTATGGTGTCTCTACTGTTAGCACTAGTATCTCTGCTGCTAGTTCTAATAACTTGGACACTGCAAGTGATGCTGCTCTGTGTGCATTCTTGGCTGATCTCACCACAGCTACTGAAGTTCTAAACCAAGATGCTGATCATATTGATTCTGATGATCTGGAAGAAATTGATATGAAGTGGCAAATGGCTATGCTGACTTTAAGGGCAAGAAAGTTCTTGAAAAGAACTGGAAGGCAACTTAAGTATAATCCACAGGGAAACATGGGTTTTGACAAGTCAAAGATGGAGTGCTTCAACTGCAATAGGAAAGGACATTTTGCCAGAGAATGCAGAGCTCCCAAGAAGAATGTTGACACAACCAAGAAGGCTGCAGAAGAGTCAAAGCCAACTACTGCTTTGGTGTCTTGTGATGGTTTGGGAGATTATGACTGGAGTGACTTGGCACAAGAAGAACCAAACCATGGCCTGCTTGCAGTGACAACTACAGGGCATAACTTTGCTCTAATGGCTTATGCTTCTTCATCATCTGGCTCAGATTCTGAGGTATCACATGAATCTAATGAATCTTCTTGTTCTTTTAAATCATGTGCTGACACTATAGAAGAACTTAAGGCTAGGAATGAGAGTTTGATAAAAGAAGTTGAGTTTCTGAGACTTGATAACATAGGTTATAAAGTAGGTATTGAAAATGTTGAAAGAAAACTTGACTATATGAAAGAATGTGAGATTGAGTATGTTGATAGGTTGAACATACAGGATGGAGAAATTGAAATTAAAAATGCTGAAATAGCAATGCTTAAAAGAAAGTTAGTTGAGGCTGAAAAAGCTAGAGATTTAGCTATTGAGGAAAAAGATAAGCACATTATTAGAGTTGATAAACAAAAGTATGCTACTTCTATTCTTAATGAACATGATAAAAACATAATTGAGTGTCAACTGATGAGAAAGCATAGTGGCATAGGATACAATGAGGTTCCACCTCCCATGAAAAGTGCACTTGCACCACCTGGGAAAGAACTGTCATTTGTAGATGTTGAAGGGCTTATAAAATCTGCAGGAGAATTTAGTAAGTCACTTAGTGTTATACCAGAGGTTGCAAAAATGAATTCTGATGCACCAATCATTGAAGATTGGGTGTCAGATAGTGAAGATGAATTAGATGAGCCAACCACTAGGTCAACACAAAGTTCTAATGTGTCAAAGAGTGCTGATAGGCTAACACAGTGTGCTAAAAAGGAAGAGGTTCCTCAAGTTGTCAAGCCTAAAATTAATCAGGATAAGTTTCTAAAACCTGTGTTAGGTCATGCTTTGTCTAAAAAGGTTGTTGAGTACCAAGAGATACCTAGAGATCATATGAAAAGGTTCAATAACAAGCCTAGGGGAAACCAAAGAAACTTCAATGGCCTAGTCTCAAACAGATTAGGAAATGAGTTTTATCTTAAAAAGAAGGCATGTTATAATTGTGGTAGTTTTGAGCATCTTCAAGCAAATTGTGCTAACTATCAAAAACCAGTTTGGAACCAATATACAAGAGTGAATCATCAAAACTTTTCAAAAAGAGATCACTCACCTCCCAAAAGAAATATGGTTCCAAGGGCAGTGTTACTGAGATCTGGTGCTACTAGATCTATTGTGACTGCTCAACCAAAAAGGCCTTTTCAAAATAAAACAACTGGGTCTGCTGCTACTTCAAGAGTAAACTCTGCTGCTAAGGCAATTTACTCTACTGCTGTGCCTAAAAAGTTACCAAATACAGTTGTTGGAAATCATTTTTATGCTGTAAAGGCCTCAGCTTGTTGGAGTTGGAAACCAAAATCAAATGCTTTAACTCAAGTTTCCAACAACAACAGTGCATCAATGGATCTTACTAAATATAACTATGTTGATGCACAAGGCAGATCCAAGTCAGTAATGGCTTGGGTCAAAAAGAGAAACTAATTTCTCTACTTTATGTGCAGGGCAATCTACAAGACAAGCTAAAAGACCAAGGAATTGTGGATAGTGGATGCTCTGGACATATGACTGGTGACATATCCCAACTTGAAGATTTTGTGCCTATTGATGGTGGATGTGTTGCTTTTGGTAATGATCCTACAGGTGGAAAAATTGTTGGTATTGGTACTATAAAAACAGGAAATTTGAATTTTGAAAATGTGATGTTAGTTAAAGGACTTAAGTTTAATCTCTTTAGTGTTTCACA
Organism: Artemisia annua; assembly: GCA_014162995.1. NCBI lineage: Eukaryota > Viridiplantae > Streptophyta > Magnoliopsida > Asterales > Asteraceae > Artemisia > Artemisia annua. The sequence continues at coordinate 236,165 of LBNU01017417.1, forward strand.
AATGTGTGACAAAAGGAATTTTGTTCTTTTTACTGACACTGAATGTCTTGTCCTTTCTTCTGACTTTAAGTTACCAGATGACAAGTATGTGGTACTCAAAGTTCCAAGAAATGACAACATATACAGTGATCATATAAAGAACATAGTTCCTAGAAGAGATGTAACTTGTCTTTTTGCTAAAGCCACCTTTGATGAATCCAAATTATGGCATAGGAGACTTGGACACTTAAATTTCAAAACCATGAATAAATTGGTAAAAAGTAATCTTGTGAGAGGGTTACCTTCAAAAGTTTTTGAAAATGATGAAACCTGTGTTGCCTGTCTAAAGGGTAAATAACACAGAGTATCTTTTAAGTCCATAGTTGTGAACACTATTGATAAGCCTTTGCATTTGCTTCATATGGATTTATTTGGACCTGTTTTTGTGAAAAGTCTGAATAAGAAGCAATTTTGCCTAGTTGTCACAGATGATTATAGTAGGTTTACTTGGGTATTCTTTCTAGCTACTAAATATGAAACACCTGAAATTCTTAAGGAGTTCATAACTAGAATAGAAAACCTAATAAATCACAAGGTTAAGATAATAAGGTGTGACAATGGAACTGAGTTTAAGAATCATACAATGAATCAGTTCTGTGTGGGTAAGGGTATTTTAAGACAGCTAGGACTATGTTGTCAGATTCAAAATTACCTATACCTTTTTGGGCTGAAGCAGTGAACACTGCCTGCTTTGTGCAAAATAGGAGTAAGGTAGTTAAGCCTCATAATAAGACCCCTTATGAATTATTTCATGGTAAAAAGCCAATGATAGCATTCTTTAGACCATTTGGGTGTCCTATTACCATCTTAAATACCAAAGACCAATTAGGCAAGTTTGATGAAAAGGCTGATGAAGGTTATTTTGTTGGATACTCTGTCAATAGTAAAGCTTATAGAGTATACAATAAAAGAACTAGATTTGTGGAAGAAAACCTGCATATTGAGTTTGATGAGAATAAAACCAATAGTGCAGGAACTGGACCAGAATGGTTATTTGATATTGATATGCTAACCAAAACCATGAATTATGAGCCAGTGTTTGCAGGAATGGATACTAACTCTCTTGCAGGTAATCAATCAAATGACTCTGCTGCTAAGGAAGCTGATACTCAAAAGGAGTTTGTGTTGATTGAAAAATTGAGGCTTGGAACAAATATTTCTCCTACACAGGAGGAAAGGAGTTCACAAGATGATGTTGTCCAAGATTCTCCAAAAGGAAGTGAGGAAGAACCAAAAGTTGATGAAGTGTTGGAAAAACCTAAGGAAACTACTTCTAGCAGCAGTCTTCATAACTCTACTGCTAATGAACACTCTGCTGCTGGACCTAGCAACACTACTGCTACACACAAGTTTCCAACCTTTGATTCACAGGGTATATCTCTTGCTGATTCAACATACCCTGATGATTCCACTACACCTGGTTTGACAGAAATCTATGCTGATACTGATGATGAGGCTCTTGATCCTAAAATCTTTGGAGCTGCAGCAGATGTTACTAATTTGGAATCTAGTATTCCAGTTAGTCCAACCAAAACTACAAGAGTTCACAAAATTCACCCCAAAGAAAACATTTTGGGTGATCCATCATCAACTGTGCAAACTAGGAGGATGACTAAAGAGCAAAAAGATCTCTTACACAAAGCTTTCTTTGCAAGATCTCTTCATTAAAGAAACAGTCATAAAGATCTGCAAAACTGTCTATTTGCTTGTTTCCTATCACAAGTTGAACCCAAAAATGCCTATAAAGCATTACAAGATTCAAGCTGGGTAGAAGCCATGCAAGAAGAGCTTCTTCAATTCAGATTACAAGAAGTTTAGACCTTGGTGGATTTGCCTAATGGAAAAAGGGCAATTGGTACTAAATGGGTTTTTAGGTGTAAAAGAGATGAAAGAGGAATTGTGATCAGAAACAAAGCAAGGTTGGTTGCTCAAGGATACACACAACAAGAAGGTATTGATTATGATGAAGTGTATGCACCAGTGGCAAGAATTGAGGCCATAAGACTGTTTTTGGCTTATGCTTCATACAAAGATTTTGTTGTATATCAAATGGATGTTAAAAGTGCTTTTCTGTATGGGGAAATCAAGGAAGAAGTTTATGTGACACAACCACCTGGTTTTGAAGATCCAGATTTTCCTGACAAAGTTTACAAGGTTGAGAAAGCACTATATGGATTGCATCAAGCTCCCAGAGCATGGTATGAAAAGTTATCAACTTATTTGCTGGATTGTGGATATGAAAAGGGTAAAATTGATAAAACCTTATTCATCAAGAAGAACAAAGGTGATATTTTGCTGGTTCAAGTATATGTAGATGATATCATTTTTGGTTCTACAAGCAAAGCTATGTGTGAGGAGTTTGAGAAGATCATGAAGAATAAATTTTCTATGAGTTCCATGGGTGAACTTACATTTTTCTTGGGCTTGCAAGTGAAACAACTGCATGATGGTATATTCATCAGCCAAGATAAGTATGTGGCTGACATTTTAAAGAAGTTTGGATTTGAAGATGCCAAGCCTGCAAAGACAACTCATGAGAAAGATAAGCCATTGATGAATGATGAGTATGGCAAAGAGGTGGATGTTCACTTGTACAGGTCAATGATTGGTTCATTGATGTACCTTACAGCTTCAAGACCAGATATTATGTTTGCTGTATGTGCTTGTGCAAGATATCAAGTCAATCCCAAAGAATCACATCTTAATGCTGTAAAGAGAATCTTTAGATACTTAAGGTATCAACCCAAATTGGGGCTTTGGTATCCTAAGGATTCACCATTTCATTTGGAAGCATACTCAGACAGTGATTATGCTGGGGCTAGCTTGGATAGGAAATCCACAACAGGAGGTTGTCAATTTCTGGGAAGCAGATTGGTGTCATGGCAATGTAAGAAACAAACTGTGGTGGCAAATTCTTCAACAGAAGCAGAGTATGTAGCTGCTTCAAGTTGCTGTGGTCAAGTACTTTGGATGCAAAACCAATTGCTGGACTATGGGTACAATTTTATGAACACCAAAATTTTCATTGACAATAACAGTACATTGTGCATCATCAAAAATACTGTTTTTCATTCTAAAACAAAACATATTGAGATAAGACATCATTTTATCAGAGATTGCTATGAAAAGAAACTAATTCAAGTTGTTAAAATTCATACTGATCTAAATGTTGCTGATCTACTTACTAAACACTTTGATGTAGGTAGATTTTAGTTTTTAGTTGCAAGTATTGGTATGAGAAATCTTTGAAAAACTTATCTCATTGTGTTTTTGTAAAGTTTTGTGAAAGTATTTTGCACTGTTATTGGTCTAACAAGGTTGTTTCTACTGCTGATTATACTCTGCTGCTCATACTCTACTCTACTGCTAGAGTATGACTTAGCAGTATAGTGTTCTGTTTGTGTTTGTGTTTTGGACTAATCTTTTGCAGGGAAAGTTTAAGTGTTAATGATGTTCTTTTGAGCTAATGGACATTCAAAGATTGCACTGAAGTTAAAGAAGAACAGAGATGCTTCATTAATTATTCAAAGGATGGTCATTACAAGCTATGCAAAAGACATCATCAAGCAAAAGAAGAATACTACAAGCTTTCAAAACACAAAAGGAAACATTCACACAACCCTAACACCTATTACATGGGACGTTTTCCTTTGGCCTTGGAGTCTCTCTTCTCTTGTTCTTAGGCAACATTGGCAAGAGCATCTCTCAAGGATTGGGAATCTGGCATGGTTCTGTTTCTTCCCATGGACTGAGTTGCCATATCACACACTCTTGGACAAACTAGGCCTATCACAACTCCATGTGATTCAGAAGGTCCTTCTGCTTGTGAAGATTGAGTGTGAGGAGGAGGAACTGATGCTGATGGTTGTGGAGGAGGAGGAACTGGTGCTTCTGCTTGGGTCTTAGGAGGAGGAACTGGTGCCTCTGGTTGTGAAGGTTCTGCTTGCAAAAACTCCAAATGCTTTCTCAAAGCTTTTACCAAAGCTTTTGGGATTTCTTGAGCCAATGAGGAGGTCATGTGTGGTCCTTGTGGTGGATGAGTTGGTTGTGGTGCTTGTGGTGGATGTGATGGATTTGGTGACTGGTAATCTCTATGAAAAGGAAGGTATTTTGCATTGATGTCATGCTTGAACTTCCGGGCTTGTTCCTTAGTTCTTCTACCACATTTGGGTGGTCGATATGGTGGTAGATATGGTGTAAAGGGTGGATTATTTGACTCTGAGTCTGAAGAGTCTGAAGATATGTTGATTCTATCCCTGTTGTCAGACATTATTCTTGTTTTGGAAAAGATTGGAGATATTGATTAAGTTTTGTGGTGTTTTTGGAAGTGATTAGGGTTTGCTTGGAATATCAATTGGATTTGATCCCCTTTTATTGAGGATCAATTAGGAGTTATGGTAATTAATGAGGAGTTGGTGATTGGTATTCAATTTTTGGTAACTGCCTCTTATTGAAGAGATTTGGTTCGATTCTTGACTTTTTGTCCAAGAAAAGTCAAACTACTGCTTGGGTTCATAAGCAGTAGTCAAGTCTGCTGCTAGTTATATGACTCTGCTGCTGGGTGTCTGCTGTTATAATTTAAAGTTGAAGGACGGTTATGTAACTTCCACTAAGCAGTTTATAACCTAATTGAATCACCTTTTCTCTACACAATAACCACGAATTGTAGTTTAGAAACCAACCCACTCTCCAAAATCCCCAAATCTTAAGAACCCTAAATCATGAATCTCGATCGAACATGGGCAAAAAGTCATAACATTGTGGTAGAGCTTGACACAGATGTTATATCTTCTGAATTCACAGAAATGGCAAACTTTCTAAATGCTACATCTCTTAAGTATGCATTAACTGTGAATCCTACCATCTACGCTGCTCACATCAAACAATTTTGGCATACTGCCAAAGTCAAAACTTTGAAGGGGGAACTATGTGTGAGGGCATATGTTGATGATCAAAAAGTAATCATTTCTGAAGCCTCTATTAGAACAACCTTGCTCTTTGATGACGCAGAAGGAACAAAGTGTCTTGCAAGGAATGAGCTTTTTGATGGTTTGGCAGAACTGGGTTATCAGAAGAAAGACAATAGTTTAAAATTTCAAAAAGGTCTTTTTCCTACTCCTTGGAAATTTTTAGCCCATACTTTATTACATTGTTTGAGTCCTAAAACAACTGGGTGGAATGAGATTAATGCAACCATAGCATCTGCTATGATTTGNTATTAGAACAACCTTGCTCTTTGATGACGCAGAAGGAACAAAGTGTCTTGCAAGGAATGAGCTTTTTGATGGTTTGGCAGAACTGGGTTATCAGAAGAAAGACAATAGTTTAAAATTTCAAAAAGGTCTTTTTCCTACTCCTTGGAAATTTTTAGCCCATACTTTATTACATTGTTTGAGTCCTAAAACAACTGGGTGGAATGAGATTAATGCAACCATAGCATCTGCTATGATTTGTTTAAGCACAGGAGACCCATTTAATTTTTCAAACATGATTTTTGAGGGCATTGTTTTGAGTGTCAAATAAAAAGGAAAATCTTTGCTTTATCCAAGGTTTATCCAACTTTTTGTTAATGATCAAATTGAAACAACAAGATCCCATAGAGCTATTTATAAATCACCAATAATGGGATCTGTATCTTTTAGTTTTTTTGGTCAAGGTTAACAAAGAATTTTCTGGAGAAGTTACACCACTTACTCCTTATATGGTGGAACTTATTGAAAATGCTCAGGGTGAAGGATCAGGAACTCCCACTGACTCCCAACACAACTGAGTTTATGTCCCAAGATTCACCTCTCAGGGAAGGTCACACATCCCGAAGTGAGGAGGACATAATTGAACAAATTGAATTGATGGCGCCCCCTCTTGTACAAAATGTCATTGTCAATGATTCACCTCTCGGACCAGGTAACACAGGTCGAAGTGGTGAGGCTAGTCTGGAACAAATTAAAGTTTTGATGGATAAATGTACCACTTTGGAAACCAAGTGTCAAAACTTGGAATCCAAAGTACATGCTCTTGAAGGTCTCACAGCTGCTCAGGGTATCATGATCAATACATTGAAGCAAAAAATGGAGTCCTTACAACTACAAGTCTCTTCTGCTAACACTGCTGCTGGTTTGGGAGAGGATGCTTCCAAACAAGGGAGGAATGGCACAGGTTCAGGGGAGGAAATCAGGGGTACTCAAAATGTTACTGGGGTTGAAATTCAAAATATTGCAAATGATGACTCTGCTGCTCTAATCTCTGCTGCTGAGAACACTGCTATAGAAGACTCTGCTGCTATTGCTTTAGAGACAAATGTTGATGCAGGTGTTATTGATGATGCTGGTTTAGCTTCAGGGGAGGCTAAGGGTGATGATCATGTGGAAAGTAGTGATAATGCAAATAGGTATGTGGTGGTGAATAAGGATAATCAAGAAGCTGTGATGGAAAAGATTGCTAAGACTGTTGCTCCAGAGTCTGCTGCTAAAGAGACTACTGCTAGTAACTCTGCTGCTGGATCAGGTGAGAACTCTGTTGCTAATGCTTCAAGAAAAATCTCCAACTGAGCATACATCACAACCACCTCAACCTGAACCAATTAAATCTGCACCATCTCAACTAACATCCCTTTCACAACCAATCCATGTGTCATTATTACCTACAAAAGGAGTGTTGATTAGAGAACCTTCACAAACAATTCCAAAGGCAAAACCAGTTGCTTCAAGTACTGATAAAGGAAAAGGAAAGATGGTTGAAGAAGCTGTTTCTGGTTCTAGTGATGAAGAAGAAGAATATAAGAAATTGCCTAAGGAATTTTGGCCTAGAGAGAAGCTTGTGGAGGCTGATAGAGTTTTGGCTATACAGGTTGCCATGGATGACATTGAAATAGAAGGTGATGATGTTGATGCTGAACAGGCTAGGCTGCTAGCAGAACATGAAGTTCTTGCAGCTTTGAAATCCAGAAGAAGTGAAGAGGGTGAGCCAAAGTCAAAGAATGATGTATATGACTATGAGCCTACACCTAAAGAAGTTGACTATTTGATAAAGAAAAATCCTGAGGTCAACAAGAAGGCATTAGAAGTTCATGCTGATGTTACTTTAACCACTGAGTAAAAGACTGCACAGTTGTATGATTTCATTAGAATGATTAATGATCAAGCTTTTGACTATGTGTCAAATGTCATCAAAGGCAAGCAAAAGAGAAAAAGAAGGCCTACAGAAGCTCAGATCATTTCACAAATGAAACAGTATTTGTGTGCTCAGTGTGGATGGAAGATGAGCCAATTCAGAGGAATGGGGCATGATGCAGTTAGACTTCATTACTATTCTGGATATAAGAGAAACAAGATGTTTGTTGGAATAGGCTCAAAAGAAGAGGCTGAATGGAAGAAAAATTTTGATGAGCATATGGCAGCTAGCAAAGAAAGAGCCAAGAAATCAAGAGTTGAAGGATCTAAGACTGCTGAAATACCTGAATTACTTCAAAAGACCTCTGATAAGACTGATGATAGATTTTTGGTGGTTGAACCAGATGATATGTTTGTTGAGCCACTTCAAGCTAGACATCCATTTGCTGATTGGGAAATTACACAGGATGATTTTGGTGAAGCTTGGAAAATTATCAGAGTTGGAGGTGATGTTGAATTTTACAGGGATTTTGAAGATCTTGTAAGGTCTTGTGATAGAACAGATCTGAACACTCTATGGGGCTTGACACAAGTTAAGTTTAAGTTTGAAGATCCAGTAAGTGTGAAAGCTATGGAGTTATGGGTACATTTCCAAAGAATGTATAATCCAGACCCAAGTGACAGATACTGGAGGTTTGAAGCAGATAATATGTCTACATTGTGGAAGCATTATAGCTCAAGTGATGTTCATCATATTTCTACTCAGGCTGGAGTTGATGTGTTCATGCTTACTGAAAAGGAGTATCCATTGAAAGCTGGAGTTCTTACTGTAATGCTTGCTTCTAAGCTCAGATGTGAAGAAATAACTCCTCATCTTCAAGACTTACTTGACAGGATAGTGCAACAGAATTCTAGAGAGTGTGAAAAGCTGAGAAGAAGATAGAGTGTTTGAAAGCATCCTCCTGGTGTTTATTTTAGCTTATAAGAAACTTGCATATTTTCAGGGAAAATATCAAGTTTAGGGGAGGATTGTTGGGTTTTAAAGTAACTCTACTTCTGGGTGCTACACTGCTGCTAGCTAGTCAAGTCTACTGCTAAGTGTAAAATCTCTACTGCTGAGACTCTGCTGCTTATGTAATAAGTTTATGTATGAATATTTGTATTTATAGTAAAGATATTATGTAATATTCTATAATGTTAGAAGATCATAGTCTTGGGTAGGAAGTCGTATGTAAGCCTGTAGGGTTCCTTGGTGTATAAAAGGAGATCCTAGGGTTAGACTAGAGTACGAATTATTCTAGCATTGTATTCACTTCAAGGTTGCAAAACCCTAGCACTATTCAGGGTGCTCGTATTCAATATATTGAAGTGTTTAATTGGTGATATCATTGTGTTTGTGTTCCTCTTAAGTTAATCAATAAATTCCGCATATTGATTAAGTTTGTAACAAGTCAGCTTCTATACATTATTGTCTTGGTTTATCTAAGATAATAATACTAGATCAATTGCTCAACTGGCATCAACATAATCATTCCATGACTAACACATCATTAAACAACTACATTAATCATTAACTAGTACAACAAGTTATCTCCCATTGCATGCTTGGTCCAAAACATAACATCCACTTGATTATTCTTTAACTAGACATTTGAAAATATCTAGTTAGACGGTGAAGTGGATGATGGTGAGGATGAAGGTGGAGCCAAAGGTGGTGCCGATGGTGGCATGGAAGCAAGGGGAGTTGGTTGCACATTTTGTTGAGCAATGAGAAACTTAATGTGACCAAACATGATGTGTAGTTCATCTCGAAGAGAGTGGATGAGATGAAAGTTATGGTAACAACAAGCACATCCCACAGTGTGGTTGTTAACAAAGTAGTAGGGTAATGAATTTCCAAGAGTTGGAGATGATGGTGGTGTGGAAGGAATGTTTTCTAGCGGCCCATTTGGTGATGTGGTAGTATGATTTGATGAGTTTATTGGAGGAGGATGTTGGGTTATAAAGACAAAGTACTGCTGGAAGATCAAAGTACTGCTTCTCATAAAAGTCAAAGTGCTGCTTGATGAGACGAAAAATGTTACGTTTTTAGGGGTCATTTTGAGTCCTAATTCGTATGTTTTTGGTTTGGATTTCACCCAAAGTCGTTTCTTTTCTCATTTTAGGTACTTTTGAAGGGAAAATCACAAAAGAAGCATTTTTGGGCGTTTTCGGAGTGAAAAAGTGCGGAAAACAACAAAATCTCAAAAGACCTTAAAGATCACAGAAGGTGACGCCGTCACACTCTACAAGGTGACGCCGTCAGGAGTAAGTGAAGTCAAGGATTGGAAAAATACTCGTGACGGGCCAGAGAGTTTGTAGTGCAAAATAGTGACGCCGTCAACTAAGGCCGTCAGATCTGGAACCAGCAATTATGACCACGTCAAGGAAGGCCGTCAGGAAACCCTAATCGCCGAGCTGACGACGTCACCTATTGGGTTGACCCCGTCAGCCCGCGTTTTTTATATATATAGAATGTTTTTTCTTATTTTGTGTCGAATTTTGGAGTGGAGAACTTTAGGGTTAAACCCTAGTACGTGTATTACAGACCTTAGAGGGTATCCTAACCCCTCTAACTTGCATGTTTAATCCAAGATAAGTCTTTATTCATACAATATGTCTATGTGTTGTGTGATTTATGCTTGTGCTTGTCTTTCTTTCAACATGCTAGGCTAATTTACTTTGTATTTGCTTAGATCTAATGAAACCTAACTATTGATTATCATGTGATGTGTATGTTGTGATTGTGTTTGGGTGAATGTTTCATCTACGTTAGACTAGAGAAAACTGGCTAATCTCCTATACGGTAACAAGCTTGAACGTCTTTAGAAACGTGAATCGTATGTGCGTTATCGATTTTAAGGTAGTATTTCATGCATAGGTTGCTATCGGTGAGCTCATGATAGGATGCTTGACGTATCGTCATAGAGTGAGGTAGGAACTTATAGAGTTAGGGAATTGAACGCACTCCCTACAACTTGTTAGGAATACACCCGTCATCCACGCAAACTCAACATACTAATTACATGGTAAAAGATAGTTAGGGAGTAATGAAATCTAAGTAAACACTATTCTCCCACCATTGTTTGTCCCAAAACCAAAAAAATACAAAAATATAAGTAGATTAAAAGTAGATAACTTGGGTTAGTTGACTAGCAACTAATTCCGCCTTCTCCTCCAAAACCAGAGATTTTACTGCTTTCATAAAACATAAAAATACAAAAAGAATCTTCCTCCACCCTTAGACCTAGATTAGAGTAGCCTTTAGCCTAACGAACACTATTCCCTGCGAGAGAACGATCAATCCCCCGGTACTTGCCACTACACTATACTACATCGGTCAGGTACACTGCCTGGTGGGGATTGCAAGCTTCTCGAGATCCCTCGAGAGGTAAAACGTAGTGCGTGTTGCAATCCACGCGCATCACTGCTGAAGAAAGTCAACGTACTGTTTATTAAAGTACTGCTATGCTATAAGGACTACAATGTAAAACGTTTAAGGACTACAATGTAATTCTAGAATGTTCTTTAGATTAGAGTTAGTTTACTTGTCGTTCAAGTATTGTAAACCGACTAGGGTTTTCCTTATGCCTAAAAAAGGATCCCTAGGTTGGCATTAGAGTATACGAATATAAGAATACGATATTAGAGATATTTAAGGATTGTTAGTGAATCTGTGTACGTAAGCAGGTTCAAAGTTTCAATATAATCAAAGTTCTTTGATAATTCTTCTTAGCTTTGTTAAAGTAGATTCCGCATACTTAACAGAGTTATTCAGTGTTTCATTGTTAATAGTTTAGGATTTATCAAAGATTATTAAACCCTTACAAGCTACATAGTTAGTTTGGTCAGAGTATATCGATTCAACAAGTGGTATCAGAGCTAGGTTGCTCGTGATATCTAGGGATCTACAAGGTTTTGTTGTTGATGAAAAATTGCATGAAAACTGCTGCCGTCGATACCCTTATTGGCAAATAGGTATAATCGTTTTTCTTTTTGAAGTAATTGGTTTTAAGGGTTTTGAATATGATTTGTTCTTGGTTTGCCGATTCACACACTTTTATTGGTCAAAGATTGATAATGGGTCGGTTCATTAATGGTGCAGTGATTGATGAATTTATTTGTTTAACCTCGTACTGATTTTTGTACAATAATAAAGGTTATTAATTGAAGTGTAACGCATGATGCCTAAAACTTCTATCTGATTAATTGGTCGAGTGTAGTTACTGTTGTACGAAGATTGGAAAAAGCAAAACATGGAGTCGATTTAATATTCAAAGTTTATTGGAAAGAATTGTGGGGACTGCTTTCTTGGTTAATATTGAAGATTCGTTATTTTCGTCCCTATATGATTGGTCGAATTTAATTAATCATCATTGAGGGAGGGTGAGATTGCTTCGAGTGGATTGCATATTATTCAAATCTGATTGTTAGCTTATGCAATATAATATTAGTACAGTCACGATGCAATATTATAGTATCATTGATTTGTCGGTGGAAGCATAATTCGCTGGTGGGATCTATATATTGAATTGATGAGGTACTGGTCAAAGGTTTCCAAACTTATTGCTCTATTGTCGAACCAACGTACTGCTGCTCGGATTATTTGCAAAGTACTGCTCCACTTCTCAACAAAGTACTGTTGTATTGTTTTCAAGGTACTGCTCGTATATGAGAAAGTACTACTCGTCTCTCTCAAAGTACTGCTGCGTGAATTTGAAGGTACTGATTCATTCAAAGTACTGCGTATGTTTTCCAAAGTACTGTTGCGTGTTTTTACAACGTACTGCTGTGATTAAAGATGATTTATGGAGGCATGTAAGAGTTTTATGGTTCAATATATATGCATGATTTAAGAGCAGTAAGGGGAAGTATCTATAAGTTTGATTGGTTTTGGATTACACACAGAGAATGGTTATTTGGTACACACACAGGAAGAAGTTTTTGTTCTTAAAGGTTTCAAAAGGCTCGTTATTTGGTTTATTTGATTAATTGATTACGAAGAAGATTGTTTATCACTTATTTGAAGGTGAAGTGGAGTTTCTTGGATGAGTGTTCTTATCATATCTCAAAGTTTGAGACACTTTGGAGATAACTTGTTTGTGCGTTAAAGAAGTGACAAAGACTTGATAAATCTAGCCAAAGAGTGTGATTTTTCTTATGATGCTCTATGCACACATTGGCTATCACTTAAAAGAGTTACATTGTAGTGCTCAGTGTCTCATATTAGTTGAGGATTTTGTCAAGAGGTTGCGGTCTACTTATACTATTGTTATTCTGGTATGAGTTTGGAGTCACGTGGTTAGTACAAGACATAAGACACAAGTTTGGGTTGTTCTACTTCTTCATCAAGTTCGTTATACTTGATTTTCTTCACAAGTGATCATTACAAGGAGCTTACAGATTTGAAGAATCATGAAGATGGTTAACACATTGATTTCAGGGGAAGCATATTATGATGTGTTTTTAATCATTTGATGTTCATGCACCACTCAAGGGGAAGTGTTTGATTTTTACTACTGTTGATCACTATTATTATTGCTAGTTGGAGTTTCTATTGTTTTGGATTCATTTTTTGTAAGCATTTTGGTGTTCTTCATGGAGGGCAATTTGAAACATTGGAAGGCTTTGATTAGGAGTGTGGTATTGGTTAGTGGTGGTCAAGATCATATTTGCATATGTTCCCTATTTGTTGATAACAAAAAGGGGAAGAGATGTTCGAGTGGTATAGCATGATTTAAGGGGAAGAAAAGATTGTTTCATTCATGGTGAGATTTATTTATCTCAACTTTTCTACTTCGTCTAGGGAAGTTCGTATAAGAACGTGTTTGTTTTGTCATCATCAAATAGGGGAAGATTGTTGGGTCTATTATTGATTTGATGATACAAAACAAGAAGAATGAAACATGAAGGGCTTGAAGTGACAAGAAGGAATTCTACAAAAGATGGAGAAGGACTTGCTTGCAAAAGAAGTTTTATTTATTAGTCCTTCGTAGTATCTTGTAAACCCTAATTTTCTAGTATATAAAGAGGACATGGGTCATTAGATTAATCATTAAGTCTTCCACAATGTAGACGTCTAGTAAAGGTGTGTGTATGTAACGTAGGCGTAGGAGATAAACGCCTAGGGTTTAGTGTTTTAGTTTAGATGATGTGTTCTACTTGATCAAGGTAGAACATGTTAATTAGTTTGTAATCGTTAGAGAAGATATTATTAATGAAAACCTTGTTCATGATAATGTTAATTCATTGTTTGAATATTCCGCTTTCGTTATTATGCATTCCTAGATATAGTTAATAATTAGACATCGTCTAAGAGCTACAACGATCTTATCAATTAATCGTGGTTTAGCGTCCTGTTTGGTGAAAAGATATCGAAGAGCTGAATGATCCGTAAAGACAACCGTCTTAGAGAGGACAAGATATTGGCGAAACTTAGCAAAAGCAAATACTACGGCCAATAGTTCCTTTTCAGTGGTGGTGTAGTTTTCTTGAGCAGGATTCATAGTCTTACTAGCGTAGTATATTGGCCGGAAGTGTTTGTTAAGCCGTTGGCCTAGTACTGCTCCAACAGCATAATCGCTAGCATCGCACATGATTTCGAAGGGCAGCTCCCAATTAGGGGTGACCATAATTGGAGCTTGCGTGAGATCCTGTTTTAATCGATCGAACGCATCCTTGCACTCTTGAGAGAAGTCGAATGGGGCATCCTTCACAAGCAACTAAGTCATTGGTCTAGCTATCTTTGAGAAATCTTTAATGAATCTCCTATAGAAGCCAGCATGACCTAAGAAGCTACGGATTGCGTTGACGGTGGTCAGATAAGGAAGTTTGGATATAGCTTCAATTTTTGCCCGGTCTACTTCAATTCCACTTCCTGAAATTTTGTGCCCTAGCACGATCCCTTCTTTTACCATAAAATGGCATTTTTCCCAGTTTAGTACCAAGTTAGTCTCCTCACAACGTTTGAGCATCTTCTCAAGGTTAGCCAGATAGCAATCAAAAGAGTTTCCAAAGAATGAGAAATCATCCATGAAGACCTCCATGCTGTCTTGCATTAATTCATGGAAGATTGCTGTCATGCAGCGCTGGAAAGTGGCGGGGGTGTTACATAGTCCAAAGGGCATTCTCTTGTAGGCAAAGGTGCCATAAGGGCATGTAAACATGGTCTTTTCTTGGTCCTCAGGAGCGATAGGGATTTGGAAATACCCTGAGAACCCATCTAGGAAGCAGTAGTACTCATGTCCTGCTAACCTTTCCAACATTTGATCGATGAATGGGAGAGGGAAGTGATCCTTTTGGGTTGCATCATTAAACTTCCTATAATCGATGCACACACGCCATCCGGTTACCGTTCTTTGAGGTACTAGCCCATCCTTATCGTTCTTCACCACCGTCATTCCTCCCTTTTTTGGTACAACCTGTACAAGACTTACCCATGGACTGTCTGAGATTGGGTAAATTAGCCCTGCATCAAGGAGCTTAATGACCTCCTTTTTTACGACTTCCTTGATGTTGGGGTTTACTCGCCTTTGAGGTTGCACGGTGGGTTTATAATCTTCCTCCATGAGGATTTTATGTGTGCAAAAGGACGAGTCAATCCCCTTGAGGTCGGCTACACTCCATGCTATAACTCCTTTGTATTTTTTTAAAACTCCTAGGAGTTTATCCTTTTGTTCACCTTTTAGAGAAGAGTTTATGATTACCGGAAGTTGATCCTCTCCTTGGAGGAAAGCATATTCTAGGTTGCTTGGGAGTTCCTTAAGTTCTAACGTGGGTGGTTCGATGATGGAAGATTTAAGCTTGTTCTCTGGTTTACGAAGCTCAAGCTGTTCGATTTCTTGCCTGGGATAGAAGGAGACTGCGCTAACATCCATAGTCTTTTCCTCCTCTAAGAGAGGTAAGGGAGTTTCGTCTCGCAACCAACCAACTTCTATTTGTTCATCCGCATAATTGTCAATCACGTCGGTTAGTTCATCGACTTCTCCGATGCAATACAGCCGGTTAGCTGCTTCGAAGGAAAGATTCATTGTGTCCTTGATGTCGAAGGTTAAGCTATCGGCCCCTACTCGTAAGGTTAGTTTGCCATCATGAACATCAATCACAGCACGAGCAGTCGCTAGGAATGGTCTTCCTAGAATGATGGGCACTAGGTCATCTTCCTCCATTTCAAGGATGACGAAGTCAACTGGAAATTTGAACTTCCCTACCTTAACAAGCACGTTTTCACATATTCCCAAGGGGTATTTGACCGATCTATCGGCTAGTTGGATGTTCATACGGGTTGATTTCAATCCTGAGTACCCTAATTTGAGGAACATGGAATGAGGCATAAGATTGATACTTGCCCCCAAGTCAGCTAAAGCATTCTTGACCGATAGAGATCCTATGGAACAGGGCAAGGTGAAACTACCTGGATCATCCACCTTCTTTGGTAGTCCTCGTTGAGTTACCACAGAACATTCTTCACCTAGGGTTACAAGACCTTCGAGCATTTTTCTGTTGGTGAGCAGCTTTTTGAAGTATGCACTATATTTGGGCTTATGGTAACATGCATCAAGAAGAGGTATGGTGACGACCGAGTCCTTCAAATATGACAAAAACCTCTTATTGTCATTCTCAGCCTTTTGATTCTTGAGGCGGGATGGATATGGGACCTTAATGGGTTGTTTAGTTGGAGAGGAAGTCACCGGAGGGGATTGCTCAGGGGTGATGTGCGTTTTGTTATTGCAAGTTTTAAATTTATAAAGGTGAATTACCGGATCTAGAAACAACACATACGAGCAAGTGTACTCGTCCGTTATAGCAAGATATGATGGTAAGTCGGGATCGTTCGCAGGGATTTGTGAGTGAATCAAAATATTAGACTTTAAAAGTAAATCTCTAATCGTAAGCAAATAAGATAATAAGCAAATTCAATAATTTAAAAACTACACTTGTTTAGACTAGTCTTGTACTCAATGACACACATGATTGTGATAACTTTTGATATCATGTTGGTTGTGATAATTAGATGGTGGTCTAATCTATTGTTTCTACAAGTTAAACCTTCGTCAAGATTTTAGATCATAAAAACAAGCTTTAAGTGTAAACCAATCAATTCAAGATCAATCCAAGGTTCATAAGGTATGGTTACCTTAAACACAAGAATAAACTCCTATTATAAATCAAATACTCTTAGGAAATGGTCATTACAAAAGGTAACTCATTCATAGACAAACAAGTTACAATTGTTTATAAACATCTAAACTTTCATCCAATTAAAGGTTTACAAACAATCCGATTTGATGTTATAAAAGCATTCTCATTACAATCATACTTCTTGTTTCTTTGTTTAGTCAAGAATAATTATGATAAAAACAATCATTCATAGACAAATGATTATAACTAGTTGAATAATAACAAATCTTTCGACCCTTGAAACTATTATCAATTAGTTAACCTTGACTCAACAAATGTCACTATGAAACTTAAGGTAAAATTGGTTCTTAGGATTGATTTGAAATTGAATTAAAACATGTTATCACAATCATAACTATCACTAAGCATAAAACATCATCAAAACAAGTGTAAAAAGGTTACTAGCTACTCATAGCAAACATGCAAATAAA
>LBNU01017417.1:262430-280502 GCA_014162995.1 Artemisia annua
CGAGACATTCTCAACCCCTTCGCCATTGATAAAGAAGTCCCGTTGAAGGAGTGTTTAGAAGCTCATTTAACCAGGGCTACCCAGAAAAGGGGTGTAAAGGGGAAGGCTATACTCTGTGGTGTTGGTGCGGCCCATCTTCCCCGATCCGATGGGATTCCCGTTAGCGTGCCAACGGTGTCTCAGGAGGATAGTAGCCTTTTGAATAGGCTGAGTAGGGTTGGGGAATTGTCATCCACAGCTAACAGCTCCAGTCATAGACGCGCTCATAGTGCTTAGGGATCATCATTTTTTTTTGTAAACTCATGGTTTAGTCTTCATCTTTTGTGTTTAGGTTGTTTGTCTTACCAATAGTTACACCATGTTTGGGCAAATGTGTATTAAGTTCGTAACTTAATAAGTGTATATGAATAAGAATCCATGAGTTGAAAATAAATAATCTGTTGTGTTTGTGTTTGAACTTGTTGTTCTGCGTGAACTTGTTTATATATGAAGTTCTTTTTTGCTCTTGGCGTACTTATACTTTTCAAGTACTTATGTTTTTTGAACTCATGGTTCGCGTATATCTTTGATTGTCTAAGTATGTCTTAAGAAAAATCATAATACGAATTTCCTTAAGTAATTTCCAAAGTCGTGTATGGAATTTTACTGACTTAGATAAAAAAAAATCCATAGTCGTCTATGAGTTTTTATAGATTTACTTGTCGTATTAAAATTTAAGAATCAAGAGTCTTGATTTTCTAAGTTGTTAAACGCGCACAGTGTGCCCTATTGTGCATCCATCGTGGGATTGCGCAAGGAACTTGCGTCAACGTCTTGAGCGCAAGGTGTTTAACAAGGATTCGTAATCCAAAGTTGATGGGTTTGCAACCCTCTTACTCAACGAGTTGTTTAGTAGGTTAACTCATCCTTTTTACCAACGTGGTTATTAGTTAGTGCATGCACGCCATGTAGGCTAAAGGTAACGTGACCAACACATTGAAATATAAACAGTATTTAAATAACAATGTAAAAAATTTTGTCGCGGAGTTAGCTAGAAACCGTGAATGTTTTATTAATACTTGCAAGTTTGTAAAAGAAAATACTTATCTAGATAAGACTTAAAAATAAAATTACATGGATCTTTATTGGGGCACTTTCTAAAGTGCTTGAGTGTCCATGCTGGGCCGTAGCCTATTCTAAAGATAGCATCGCTTAAGGTTGCGAACGTTCCACGTTCGCTCTAGCTCGTGTCCATCTTTATCGCGTAGCTTGTACGCTCCCTTTCCAAGTGCTTCAATGACCTCGTAAGGTCTTTCCCACTTTGGTCCTAGCTTTCCAGTGTCTTCTGCGCGGCTTGAGTCGTTTTCGCGGTATACGAAGTCACCTGGTCTGAATGAAGTGCTTCGCACTTTGGCATCATAGTACCCTTTCATTCTTGACTTGGCTTTCTCTTCGCGTATTGCTGCGCGTTCCCGTCGCTCTTCCAATAGATCCAAGTCTATTCGCCGCTCATCATCATTGGTTGCAGAATTAACTTCCGCGGTGCGGATAGTTGGCATTCCAATTTTGGCTGGTATGACAGCTTCTGTTCCATAGACCAAAGAGAAGGGAGTGTCTCCGTTGCTAACCTTGATAGTGGTTCGGTGCGCCCAGAGAACATGTGATAGTTCTTCTACCCATCTTCCTTTGTGTCTGTCCAGACGCGCTTTGATTCCTTCACCTAGGCTTCTATTCGTGCGTTCAACCAGACCATTTGTTTGTGGGTGAGTTACTGACGCGAAGTGTTGCTTGATGTTCAGCTGTTCGCACCAATCTTTGAACGGATTGTCACGGAATTGTTTTCCGTTATCTGAGATGATTTCACCAGGTAGTCCAAAGCGACATACAATGTTATCCCATACGAATCGCTTGACTTGGTTGCCCGTGATTGTAGCCACTGCTTTTGCTTCAATCCACTTGGTGAAGTAATCTATTGCCACGATGAGGAATTTCAATCCACCCGCAGCAACAGGGAATGGTCCAGCGATGTCTATTCCCCATTTGTAAAATGGCCATGGTGATGTTATCGGTGTTAATTCATGCTGTGGACGGCGCGGGATAGGTCTGTGAACTTGGCAGTCGCTGCATTTGCGTACCAAGTCTCGTGCATCTCGGTGCATAGTGGGCCAGTAATATCCTGACCTTAGCGCTCGCGCCACAACAGACCGTGGTCCTGAGTGCATACTGCATGAACCAGCGTGGATCTCTCGAAGTACGTAATCTGCCTGAAGGGGTCCCACACACCGAAGCCATGGTTGTAAGAATGAGCGCCTGTATAAGACGCCATCTCTAAGCTCGAATCGCTGCGCTGTGCGCCGTATTCGTCGAGCTTCTTTCTGTTCTTGGGGTAATATACCCTTGCTGATGAAGTCCACAATAGGGGTCATCCATGTAGGGCCTTCTTCTTCTATAACTGTGGATACTTCCATCTCGGAGATTGACTTGTCTTTTAGGATTTCGACCAATACTTGTTTTGACAGATGTGCGAAACTTGTAGACGCAATTTTGCTCAATGCGTCTGCTTTCTTGTTCTCCCCTCTGGGGACTTGTGTTATTGTGAATCTGTCAAATCCTTGGATTAAGGATTTTGTTTTTTCAAGGTATTGGATCATGTTTTCCTCCTTAGCCTCGTATTCTCCGGACACTTGATTGGCCACTAAACGGGAATCTACGTTTGCTTCTAGGTTGCGTACACCCATTCGTGTTGCGATTCGTAGTCCAGCGATTAGGGCTTCGTATTCTGCCTCGTTGTTCGTGGCAGTGAATTCAAAACGCAAGGCATATGTAAATTCCATTCCTTCTGGATTGGTAAGAATGAGCCCTGCGCCTGAGCCATCTACGCATGAAGATCCGTCCGTAAATAGGATCCATGGTTCTTGTAGTTCCACCTTGGGTGGTTAAGTTATATCCTCGCTTTCTGGTTTTTCGATGATAAAATCCGCGAGTATTTGTCCTTTGACTGCGGTGTGCGGTCTGTAGGAGATGTTATGTTCTCCTAGTAGTACACTCCACTTCTATAGTCGGCCTGACGCGTCTGGTTTGGAGATGACTTGCTTTATGGGTTGGTCGGTGATCACCACTATGGGGTGTGCTTGAAAGTATCTGCGCAATCTCTTGGCTGCGAATACCAGTGCCAGTACTAACTTTTCCATTGGGCTGTAGTTAATCTCCGTTTTCTTGAGCGCCTTGCTGACAAAGTATACAGGTGTTTGTACTGAGTTCCTATCCGTCAATAGTACTGCGCTTATTGCCCCATGAGTTGCGGACAAGTACATTATCAACTCCTCCCCTGGTCGGGGTGCAACTAACTTGGGGAGCGCTACTATTGTTTGTTTGAGCTGCTGAAACGCTTCCTCTGCTTCGGTAGTCCAGCAAAAGTCTCCCTTTTTTTTGCACTTCTTGAGTGTTTTAAATAGTGGTAGTGACTTGTCCGCTGACTTGGATAGGAATCTATTTAGACCGGCCAATTTTCCATTCAAGGATTGGACTTCCTTTAGCGTACGTGGTGAAGGAAGTNGCGCTACTATTGTTTGTTTGAGCTGCTGAAACGCTTCCTCTGCTTCGGTAGTCCAGCAAAAGTCTCCCTTTTTTTTGCACTTCTTGAGTGTTTTAAATAGTGGTAGTGACTTGTCCGCTGACTTGGATAGGAATCTATTTAGACCGGCCAATTTTCCATTCAAGGATTGGACTTCCTTTAGCGTACGTGGTGAAGGAAGTTGTATGACCGCTTCAGTCTTTTCAGGGCATGGCTTGATGCCATCTGGTTCTATTAAGTATCCTAGGAACATGCCTTCTGTAGCGCCAAAAGTGCACTTCTTAGGATTCAGTTTCATATTGATTTTCCGTAGTGTTTTGAATGTTTCTTCAATATCGCGCACTACTTCATCTTCAGTATGGCTTTTTATAACCAGATCATCAACGTAGACCTCCAAGTTGCGACCCACTTGCTTTTCGAATGCATTATCTACCAAGCGCTGGTAGGTAGCTCCCGCGTTCTTTAGCCCGAAGGGCATCTTTGTGTAACAATAGACGCCTTGGCTCGTATGGAATGCTGTTTTTTCCTCATCTTCCTTAGCCATTTGGATTTGGTGGTATCCTTTGTACGCATCCAAGAAGCATTTGAAAGGGTATCCACATAAGGATTCTACCTTCCAGTCTATTTCTGGTAGTGGGTAACAGTCCTGAGGGCATGCTTTGTTTAGGTCCGTGAAGTCCACGCACATTCGCCAACTGCCATCGCTCTTTTTTACCATGACTGGGTTAGATAACCAATCATGGTAGTAGACTTCTCGCATAATACCTGCGTCCACAAGTTTGTGTACTTCCTCCAGGATGGCTTTCGCGCGCTCTGGGGCCTGGCCACGCTTCTTTTGCCTTATTGGCGGATATCCTTGTCGGATTTGCAGTTTGTGCTCTGAGATTGACCTAGGTACGCCAGTCATATGCTTTGGCTCCCATGCGAAGACATCCAGGTTTTTCTGCAGGAGTGCGCACACAGCTGTTTTCCCTTTATCTGACAGCGAACCTCCAATTGACACCTGTTGTTCAGGGTAGTCAGGGTGTATTGCTACTTTCAAATTTGGGATTTTGGCTGTGGCATGTTCCTGAGTGTTCGTTGCTTCACATGTAACTGTGTTACATTCCTCGGGAGGTACAGCGTTGTTGTAAAGGGTGACAATGCCGCCTTCTACTGGGAATTTGAGCATTCCATGCGCCGTGGATGGTACTGCCCGTACGGCTGATATTCCTGATCTTCCAATAATACCATTGTATGGTGAGGGAGATCTAATCACCATGAAGTTCATCCATGCTTTTGTACAGTGCTCCTTGTTACCGAGCGTAACCAGTAGGCGTAGTTGTCCTATTGGCCATATCTTTTCTCCCGTGAAGCCTGTTAATGATGATGTGGCGGGGATCAATTGACTTTGTATCTCCGGCCGTAGTGTTTTGAAACAATGTTCGTACATTATTTCCGCAGATGCTCCTCCATCTACGTACATACGGTGGATATTGTGACCTCCCGCATGTATCTCAATGGTGAGTGGTTCTGCCACCGCGTTGTCCACGGTCAACTTTGGGAAGGAAATCTCGTCGTTAGGAGAGAACCTTTGGCTGACCTTTTGTTTGACTTTGCGCTGCCATGATTGTATCATGTAAATTGTGTCTGCCTTGTCTTTAGGTGGTTCTTTTTTATCCCCGGTTCTTTGCTTATCCTTCCCTTCTTTAATGTTTTTGACTAATTGGTCCATCCTTCCCTCTTTTACTAATTTATCAATTAGTTGGCGAAGCTGGACACACTCGTTCGTTGTATGGCCTTTCTGTCTATGGTAGTCGCAGTAACCATTCCCTATGCGCTTTCCTTCTAGGGTGCGCATTTGTGGTGGTTTGGGAAAATTCGCTCCCTCTGTTGCGAATATCTCTCTAGGAGTTTTTGTCAGTGGGGTATACTTGTCGTTCCCCCGTGCGCCTCCATCATTGCGATAGCTTTTGTTACGGTTGCCGCTATGGTCATTGGATTGTCTCCTTGATTGTTCTTGCAGCCTGTAGTTAGAATATGCTTTCTTGCTATCCGCGACGGCGGCTTCTCCTTGAACGAAAGACCTTGTACTCTTCATTAATTCATCGAATGTTTGTGGAACTTTATCATTTAATTTTTTGATAAGTTCTTGGTTGGTGATCCCATTCATGAATCCTGAAATTTTTAGTATTTCAGGACATGCCTTAATGTGTATGCATTCGTCTTTGAAGCGCTCCATGAAGGCGCTCATGGACTCTCCTTGGCGTTGTTTGATCCTGGCCAATTCTACTGGGTCCTTAGTGTACTTCTTTCTCTGTGTGAAGTTCAAGCGGAATGCTTTCCGCAACTCTTCATACCCTTTTATACTTCTTCGTGGAAGTTTGCTAAACCAAGTTCGCGCACTCCCTACCAACGTGGAGTTAAACATATGGCACCACACAGGTTGTGGCCAGTTTTTTATGCCAGCAGCGGATTTGAAAATTTTTAGGTGATCATCAGGGTCACCCGTTCCATCATATGTTTTAACATTGGAAGGCATGCGCCTTTTCTTGTTGTCTGAATAATCGCTAATGCGTTTTGAGAATGCATCAACCTTTTGGCGACGCCAAGGAAGGGATATGTCCTCATCCTCTTCCTCGCGACGTCTTCCTCTGGACTTCCAGTGTCCTGTTTCCTTATCCTCGTTGTCCGAGGAACTGCTTGAGGAAGAATCGCTTCTTTTACGGCGCTTGCGCCGTTTTTCATCGGAGTCCGAGCTAGAAGGGCTTTCACTTGGGGAAGATCGTTTCCCAGATTTGTCGTAAGCTCTTCTGCTTCCCGATCTAGAAGAACCTTCGCTTGGTGAGCGTCGTGGTCCGATTCTATCGTGGACTCTGCGACTACCTAGCCTAGAGAAAACGGGTGTGCGTCGCCCATTACCCTCGTATTCCTCCGAGTACTGCGAATTAGACGGCGTACCGAGTCTAGAGTGGACATCGGTGCGCCTCTCATTATGCTCGCGCTCTAGGTAACGCGGTGGAGATGTTCCATTGAAGTTAAGTCGAGCATGTAAGTTATGACTCGACCTTCTTCTTGACTCCTCTTGCAGGAGATTGTTCAATGTGTCAAAATTTCGTGATACGAAATTTTTTAACATTGCTCCTTGAGTATCTTCTTCCAGCGCAGTGATGTTCTCTTCTAGGTTAACCCTCCTCTCTTTGTCAGGTGCGCCTGGCGGTGCTGTGTTGTCCACAGCAGTTGCCGTCTGGTGAGGAGTGGTAAAGAGAGTACGCTGAAGATCCTCATTGTTTGGAACCACCGTAGTGGTCTGAGTTGTTGCAGCGGGCAGCTCCACTGTTGGGATGATTGGGGGTGATTCCACTTCCTGGTGACCAGGCGCACTGGTTGTCCCAGTGGTTTGCCTAAGGGTCAGATCCGGGTAGTTCCTCCTTGGAGGGTCACCGCGTGCCTTATCCATCTGCGGATTCCGCTGGCTTGTGTTTTTGTGCTTCGTCATACTAGTTCTTAAGGTAGGGTCCCACGGATGGCGCCACTTGTTGATACAAAAGTTGGGCGTTCCTTGTTTGGGTTCCTGTTCTCGTATCAATTAGATGATAATGCTTGGGGACATGCGCACTATGAAAGCAACAAACACCGTTAGGCTTATCGAGGGATTGTCTCCCCCGATTATCCTCCGGCATGAGAGTAAGTAATCGAATTAAGGGTTTGTGAAGAGTTTTAGGGTTGTGAATCGTACCTTGGACGAGAGCTATGATGCCCTATTTATATACACGTAACCGATAAGGTTGCGTGCTCCTCACTCTTCGATGTATCCACCGATATCGGATATATGGTATATATCTCCTTTATTTAGGAGTGTTAGCGTTGTATTTTTTATATTATGAAGTGTCGGTCATTATATTATTGAATCGTGTAATAGGTTGCGTTAGAAAGGGTTTTAAGAAGTTATATGTTCAATATTCAATAAGTTAGAAGTTCAAGGACTAAACTTGTATAAGCCTTGAAACTACTATGCCTAGAACTATATAAGGCATAGGATACCTCATTTGTATGTGAGTTTCATCATTTGGAATACACACACATTGTTCTTATATTATTATGATGATCCTCCACACACTCTCTCTCTACTCTCTATTTCTCTATCTAGAATAAGCTAATAAGTTGTGAAATAAGTTGTTATACACGGTCCTACAAATGGTATCATTCGCCAAAGGAAAGATTTAGGTTGTTTAGATTACTTTTGGTTAGTTTTTTTTGGGTTTTTTGGTTCGTACTTTATTCATTTAGGTCGTTTGGTTTGATTATGTTTAAAGGTTTTAAGGTGTTTTGAACGTTTTAGAATCATTAAGGTTGTTTTCTACTCGTTTTCCACTCAACTTAAATAGGTCAGATCGTGTTTTATTTTTTTGGGGTTTTGCGAGTATAACTATTAGGGTTTTGCGAGTATCTACATATCGTGTTGTTTTCTTGCGAGTTTGGTCTGGATTTTTGCGAGTATCACTTTCTTTGTTTGCGAGTATCGTGTTATCATTGCGAGTATTGCACTTTAATGGCGAGTAAGCCTTAACTCCTTATCCACTTTTGCGAGTAAGGAACAGAATTTGCGAGTATCAACTCGATATTTTGCTCATTTTCTTTATACTTTGCGAGTATCAAGTGTGAGTATCAAGAATATTGCGAGTAAGGGTAGTATACTTTGCGAGTAAGAAAAGATTTGACATTTGCGAGTAAGGTACTAAACTTTGCGAGTAAGGTGTTCAGAGTTTGCGAGTAAAGGTATTCAGCTCTTTGCGAGTTTGGTATTTGTGGTTTGCGAGTAAGGTTTATTGCGAGTAAGGTTTATATTTTGCGAGTAAGGCAATCTTGAAACTTGCTAGTAAGGGATTTGGATTTTGCGTGTAAGGAAGTTTTATTTCTTGCGAGTTAAGAACTCATTTATTGCGAGTATCAAAACAAGTTCAAGCGAGTAAGAACCTTTTGATTGTGTGTAAGGATTTTATTTAAGTTCAAGCACATTTGTAAACCTTTATTTCACCTAATACGCTTCACCAATCAAACCTAATCTACAACAACAACCTACGTTTATCCTAAAGATCCAACAACAACTTTTCACTTTGAATCGAATCATCATGGCAACTCAACAAGATATTTATGCCGCCGGTGCTGAAAACTGACCTCCCATGCATTCAAAGGGTGGTTATTCACAATGGGCTAGTAGAATGTTACGCTATCTTAAGAGCAAAACAAATGGAACACTCCTTGTTAATTCTGTTTTGCACGGTCCTTTCAAACCAAGAGAAATACTAGACCCTGGTGATCCGAATGGAACCCCCCCCAGTACCACCTTTCCACAGACTTCAGAATGAGACTGACTACACCGAAGAAGATCGACAACAAATCATTGCTGATGATCAAGCATTTCACCTTGTTGTTCTTGGTCTACCAGAATCGACTTATGCTACAGTGGATAGTGAAGAAAGTGCTCATGCAGTCTGGGAAAGAGTTAAGAAGCTTATGTATGGAACGGATATCGGGAAACAAGAAATGGAAACACAATTGCTTAAGGAACTTCGCAAGTTCACTTCAATTCCTGGTGAATCCATAGAGTCGTATTATCTCAGATTCTGCAAGATCATGAATGATTTGTCAAGGCACAACCTCACTCAGACAAACATTGCTAACAACACAGTCTTTCTGAATGAGCTACAACCAGAATGGGGAAGATACGTCACCATTGTTTATCAGACGAAGAATTTGCATGATGTTACTTATGATCAGTTGTACGATTTCTTGAAGCAGAATCAGGCAGAGGCAAATGAAGTGAGAGCTGAGATGCTTGCTAAGAAACATGATCCTCTAGCACTTATTGCTAATACACCATCACCTTCATCAGTGAACACACCATATCAACCATCATCATCATCTTCCACTCACAACTACATGCAACAACAATACATTCCACAACACACAGCTGCAATCCCACAATAACAATTCTACCCACAACAACAACAACAAGTCATTACACAACAACCATACCCATATTTCCCAGAACCAGAGTTCACTGACAGTGATGATTCTACTGATGCTTTGACACAAGCACTTGCTCTTCTGACAAAAGCAGTCCAAGGACGCTATTCCACACCAACCAACAACAACCAACGAATGTCAACGAACACTCGTAACAGACAGATTGTGCAACCGAGTTTCAACATGGGCAATGCCGGGCCAATGGTTGGAGGTATGAGGAATCAGCAAGGATATGCTCCGGGCTATAACATGGGTAATCAGAATAGGCAGAATCAGATGGGTCAGTATGCAGGGAATCAGATGGGGCAAGTTGTTGGTAATCAGAGGGGTCAGAA
Organism: Artemisia annua; assembly: GCA_014162995.1. Lineage (NCBI taxonomy): Eukaryota > Viridiplantae > Streptophyta > Magnoliopsida > Asterales > Asteraceae > Artemisia > Artemisia annua. The sequence goes on from LBNU01017417.1 coordinate 272,328, forward strand.
TGTTGGTATTCAGGGTAATCAGTTTGGCAATGTTGGGAATCAGGGTAATCAGTATGGAAATGTTGCAGCACAAGTTGGTGGGAATTATGGAAATGTGAATGAGAATCAGCAGAATGTGATTAAGTGTTTCNTGGGTAATCAGAATAGGCAGAATCAGATGGGTCAGTATGCAGGGAATCAGATGGGGCAAGTTGTTGGTAATCAGAGGGGTCAGAATGTTGGTATTCAGGGTAATCAGTTTGGCAATGTTGGGAATCAGGGTAATCAGTATGGAAATGTTGCAGCACAAGTTGGTGGGAATTATGGAAATGTGAATGAGAATCAGCAGAATGTGATTAAGTGTTTCAATTGCCAAGGTGTCGGTCATATGGCGAGGAACTGTCCTACTAAGCCTCAAAGGAAGACTTCAGAATATCTGTAGAAAGCATTGATGCTAATACAAAAGGAAGAGGCAGGATTCCAGTTGAACGCCGAGGAGCATGATTTCATAGCACTGATGGATGACATGGAGGATAGAGAGGAAGTGAATGCAAACTGCATATTTATGGCTAATCTTCAGGAAGCTAAGTATGATACAGATTCTGAGACACCTCCTGTTTATGATGCCAATGCACTTTCTGAGGTACACAACTTCGATCATGACAACAATAATGATATATTTGATATGTCTTTTCATGAGGAACAGCATTCTGAGACACAAGCACCTATGTATGATACATATCAGGATACGCCGAATAGTAGCAATATTGATTCGACGACTCCCGATATGAATCATAGTGGAGGCTCAGTTTCACAGCATGCTGAGACTAATGAGGAAACACGTGCTTTATTTGAAACATTATTGAATAATTGTACTATCGAAGTTGAAAAAGTGAAAAAGGTCAATCGCGATGTTAAGGCCGCGAATGAGATATTGACCACTGAGCTTGAGAGATACAAGGCCAAAGAAAAAAGTTTTCTAAATGATAAAAAACGCGAGTCTGAATTTGAAATTGGTTATAAGAAAATACTTGTTAAAGATAGAGAATTGCAATGCAAATATGATACTCTTGAAGTCACTTCAATGAAAACAATTAAATCTTTAAAACAAGAGATTTCTGATTTAACAAACCAACTTTCAAAACAAAAATCAGCTTATGCCAATCTTGAAAAAGAACGGGATGAGTTGAAAAAAGACTTTGCAAAGAAAGAAGATAAACTTTTGGAAGAAATCATAGAGTCAGAACACAAGATTGCTAAACTTGAAGATTTGTTGGTTAAAAAGGGTCAATCAGCTCAAACGATTCACATGATTTCTAATCAGACCGATCCGTTTTACCACACAAAATACAAAATGGCTCTAGGGAACAAAACACCTTGTAATCTCAAGAAAGCTCAGCAAGAACAGAATGTGATTTATAATGCTAATGTGATATATGAGAAACATGATCCTCCTTATGTGCGTGATTCTGATGATACTATACAACTTGCGGAGGAGAGTCAACATAAAATGAAACAAAAGAATCCTAATTTAAAACCAATTGATTACGAGAAATGGAACAAAATCAATGGAATCACTTTTGTCCCTCAAAAACAAACACAAACTGTTTCCAAAAAATTCACTTTCAAGCAAATGCTTTCAAAACCTGCAGCTGTTTCCAAATCTCTTTCAAATATTGAACAGATGTCTTCAAACAACACTTTTAACACAAGTGATGCAAGGGGATATCTTGATGATCTCAAAACCAGAGTTGGAACACTTCAGAGGACTTTAGAATCTAAAACGAAAACAAATGAGAAAAATTGGAACTCAACAGTCCATTTACAAGTGAAAAAGATTCTTGAAAGTGATATTGCTCCACAACTCACTGCTGTGAATGCAAGAGTGATTCATTTTGAACAAGCGTTTTTGAAAGAAACAGCTGACTTTGTTACGGATCACAAATCCCTAGTAAAGCAGGCAAATGAATCTTTTGAGAAAATAAGTGTTTTGGAAAAGTTAAATGACTCTCTCTTCGAAGCTGTGATGTCTACTGATATTATGTCTCTCATATTGCAAATATATTCTGTTGAAGATGACGAACGACTTCGAGCTGAGACCTCCGCACTTGTTTCAAAATATGAAAATGCTCTTATTAAACTTGAAAAAGAAAACGTGTCATATTTTAAACAACTTGATCGAAAAAAGGAAGAATGCAAGTATGACAAATTGTCGTATGAGCGTGATTTCAAGAAGTTGCAAGAGCAAAATGATCTTTTGAGGTCTCAGCTTGAAAGTTTAAAAGGAAAGGGTGTGGAAACTAAGCTTGAAAAACCAAAGACTTCGGAGAAACCAAACGCTTTTAATCCGGTTGTAAAACCAAAAATGTCAATTTCTCGGTTTGCTCCAAAAGTCGATGTGAACAAAGATTTATCAAAAACAGTCACTCCATCACCTTTGTCCAAATGTAATGAAAAAGAAAAATGTGCTGAGAAAGGAAAAGCGGTTGTCGAAACACCAAAAGTTTTAGCCCCTGGTCTGTTTAGGATTAGTCCCACTACTGCGTGTGCCTCTACATCTAGGACAAGCGAAAAATGTGTAAAGGATAATTCTAAAGAGTCTAAGGATACTAAATGCGACAACAAAATAAATTCTAATGAGTGTGCCTTACCTTCTACAGGATTAGCAAGCACATCTAGGAGCAGCAGACTAAAGCCTAGAAGAAATACATGGAACAATAGAGTCTTGCCTGTCTCTAAGAGTAGTTGCATGAATAAAATGGAAGAAGTAGAAGAACACCATAGGAATTTATCGCTTTGTAATAAGAAACATAGTTCATCTGAATGTAATGTTGATCGTACTGTTTTGAATGCATGTAATGACTTTGTTTGTTTAACGTGCAAGAAATCTTTAAAGAGTTATGTTAATGATGAATGTGTTTCTAAGAATGTGAATGTGATGCTTGAACAGAATGATGCTCTAAATAAATCTAGTGCCAGATCCAGATATCTTGGTAATCTAATTAAAACTGTTAGGAATACCACAAATAACAAATTGCCTAAAGATTATCTTAAGTACTGTGCATGGTAACCAATGAGTAGAGAATTCACTCTTAAGGATGGTAAATTGATAATGGTTCAATCTGAACAAACAGAAACCTTCTATGAGTGTGATAATGCTTTTACCTCTAACCCCATGGAACCTAATTCGAAACGGTTTCCAAATGCAAAATCTTCTGTTCTACGCAGGTTATCGAAATTTGTCTTTGGATCGTTGACTCGGGTTGCTTCAAGCACATGACCGGGAATTTGAAGCTGCTGATCAACTTTGTTTGGAAGTTCATGGGAACTGTACGTTTTGGAAATGATCACATTGCAGCTATTTCGGGTTATGGAGATCTTCAGTTTGGAAATTACTTAATCACTCGGGTTTACTATGTCGAAGGGTTGGGACACAACTTGTTTTCAGTCGGGCAGTTTTGTGATGCAGATTTAGAGGTTGCTTTTAGAAGAAATACGGTTTTTGTTCGAAATTTGGTTGGAAAAGATCTTTTAATCGGAAATCGCGACACTAACCTTTATGCTATCGACATCAACCAAATGGCCTCTACATCACCAATTTGTCTTATGACAAGAGCATCAGAAACAAAGTCTTGGTTGTGGCATCTACGTTTATCCCATCTCAATTTGGACACGATCAACAAATTGGCCAAAGACAACATCGTCAACGGTCTCCCAAAGCTCAAATACACCAAAGAACACTTATGTCCATCTTGCGAACAAGGTAAGAGCAAAAGAGCAACATATAAACCAAAAACCGTACCTAGTTCGGAAGCAAGGTTACACTTGTTACATATGGACTTAAGAGTTGAAAGTATCAATGGGAAGAAGTATATTCTTGTTATCGTCGATGATTATTCAAGATATACATGGGTGAAGTTTTTGAGATCAAAAGATGAAGCAGCTAGCACCATCATCACCTTTCTGAAGCGTATTCAAGTTCTACTTCAAGCTCCAGTAAGGATTGTAAGAACAGATAACGGCACAGAATTCACAAATCAGGAGTTAAGAACATATTTTGAAGATGTTGGAATTACACATCAAACATCGGTTGTTAGAACTCCACAGCAGAACGAGGTAGTTGAAAGAAGAAACAGAACTCTTGTGGAAGCTGCTCGTACTATGCTGATTTATTATAGTGCACCGCTATTCTTATGGGCTGATGCTGTCTCTACTGCATGTTTCACTCAAAACCGATCCTTAATTCATCCCAGATTCAACAAAACACCTTATGAGCTTGTGAACGGTCGAAAACCAGATATCTCTTATCTTCACGTGTTTGGTGCTTTGTGCTATCCGACGAACGACAGAGAAGATCTTGGTAAATTGAAAGCTAAGGGTGATATTGGAATCTTCATTTGTTACTCAGAAAATTCGAGGGCATTCAGGGTGTATGTTAGAAGAACTATGAAGATAATGGAGACGATGAATGTGAAATTTGACGAGATTTCACAAATGGCTTCTGAGAGACTCACTCTAGAACCCGCGCTTAATCCAATGGCTTCTAATCAATCCGGATTAGGACCCGAACATAACAGAAAGACTTCTGGACATATCAGTTCAGGACTCGTACCTAATGGAGCTCAGTCAACTATACCAGATAAACCAACAAATCAAGAACTGGAAAATTTCTTCGAGTTAATGTTTGATGAATACTATGGTGGAACTTCGACAAATGCATCTTCACATCATTCCGCTGCACCCGCTCAACATCAACAACCACCACCACCACAAACACAAGATGCATCAACAACCGTCGAAACTCAAGCACCAACTCCCTCAACATCATCATCAACATCTACTCCAGCATCTCCAGTGATTGAAATTGTTCTACCAAGAGTTGATGAGCAAAACCAAAATTCAACTTTTCAAGGAGAATCTTCACAACAAAATGCTACGTTAGACGAAGAAGAAGAAGTTTTTGAAAACCCGTTTGCTTCTGAATCTGAATCATCTTCTTCGAGGTTACATGAACCATCTAACACGCATATGTTGAATTCAAGGTACCCTTCTACACTCAAATGGACTAAAGACCATCCAATCGAACATGTCATTGGTGAACCATCCAGGCCAGTTCAGACGAGGAGACAGCTTGCCACCGATCTCGAATTATGTATCTACATCTGTGCTTTAAGTTTGAAAGAACCTAAGAACATTCGAGAGGCAATGGCAGAATACCCGTGGATTGAAGCGATGCAGGATGAAATTCTTTCATACAATTTACACGATAGTTGGGAACTTGTACCCAGACCACTTGAGAAACGTGTTCTTGATCTCAAATGGTTGTGGAAGAACAAATTGGATGAAGAAATGACTGTAATCCGCAACAAAGCTCGTCTTGTGGCTAAAGGATATCCGCAAGAAGAAGGGATAGATTTCGAAGAATCATTCGCGCCCGTTGCTAGACTTGAAGCAGTCAGGATTTTCTTAGCTTATGCCGCTCACAAAAACATCACCGTCTATCAGATGGACATTAAGACTGCGTTCTTGAATGGAACTTTGAAAGAGGAAGTGTATGTGACGCAGCCAGAGGGATTCGTCGACAAAGAACATCCAGACTACGTCTACAGGCTTAAGAAAGCCATTTATGGTTTGAAACAGGCTCCAAGGGCGTGGTATGACGAACTGTCTTCTTTCTTGCTGAAAAACAATTTCACCACAGGAACGGTTGATAAAACTTTGTTTACTAAAAAACACAAAGATGACATCTTAATTGTTCAAATTTATGTCGATGACATCATCTTTGGATCAACCAATCCTAATCTTTCAAAACAATTTGAAAATCTCATGAAAAGCAAATTTGAAATGTCCATGATGGGGGAACTAAAATTCTTTCTTGGTTTACAAGTACATCAGTCCCCTAGTGGTATTTTTATCAATCAAGCTAAATATACAATTGAGATTTTAAAGAAACATGGCATGGAAGATTGTGACTCTGTTGGTACTCCAATGGTCACTTCACCGAAAATTGGTGCTGATTTATTCGGGAAACCCATAGATCCGAAGAAATATCGGAGTATGATTGGTTCTCTCATGTACTTAACTGCTAGTCGACCAGATATTCAATTTGCTGTTTGTCTCTTAGCACGGTTTCAGGCAAAGCCTACCGAACTTCACCTCAAAGAGGTTAAACGGATCTTTCGGTATCTTCGAAGAACCATTAACATGGGACTTTGGTATCCGAAGGATTCGGGGTTTAATCTAACAGCATTTTCAGATGCCGACCATGCAGGTGATCAAGTTACAGCAAAAAGTACATCAGGCGGAGCACAATTTTTGGGTGAAAAACTGGTCAGCTGGTCGTCTAAGAAACAGGATTGCACTACACTGTCAACCGCGGAAGCCGAGTATGTGTCTCTATCTGCGTGTTGTGCCCAAGTTCTTTGGATGCGGACACAGCTCACAGATTATGGTTTTCATTCCGACCGCATTCCTATGTACTGTGACTCGAAAAGTGCCATAGCCATCTCGTGCAACCCCGTGCAACATTCTAAGACGAAGCATATTAGAGTCCACTACCACTTCATAAAAGAGCACGTAGAAGTGGGTACTGTTGAAATTCATTTAGTTAAGACGGATTACCAACTTGCCGATCTATTTACTAAAGCCCTTCCAAAAGAAAGGTTTGAAGAATTAGTTCGACGAATTGGCATGCGAAGCCTAACCCCTGAGGAGTTAGAACGTCTTCTCGAATCTTCTTGAAAAACATTTTCAAAACCGCTTCCCTGTAAATATTTTTGAAAAAACAAAATACAAAATTTGAAAAACCAACAAAAACAAAATAAAAATTAGAAAATTTTCAAAAACACAAAAACAATATAAAATTCAAATAATCCAAAAATATTCTTCTCACGACATGTCTCTCGTATAATCGATATTATGTACGTTTCTAGAAATGCCATTCAATAATGACACGGATATGTACATATGCTTGAGCGAGAGTTCATTTAAATGTTTTCTAAAACATGTCGTTTCTCTAAATTTTCTTAACATTGGCTTTCGTATACTTCAGTACGAAACCCGGGCTTCAAAAGAAAGGAAAGTGCTTAATCAATCAAAGGTTTCAAAAACTTTTTAAGCACTTAGCCTCAAAACAAAATGACTTGTGTACATTTCAGTACATAACTCGTACTTCAAAGAAAAAACTCCCTCTAAAACCCTTAAAATTGATTTTAAACTTTATGTTTAAACAATATGCTTTCTTTAAGGGGGAGTATAAAAAGAAAAAGAAAATGTTCCAAATTTCATGCGAAAAAGTCCGTCTTTCTCTCCAAATGCTTTTATTTAATTAGTTGATATCAAAATATCACGGTATGCTATTTTTGAGGGGGAGAAGACGTGATTAAATGTGATCAAAAATGTTCAAAAGTTTTGGCATAATCTCGAGCTCGTAAGTAAAGACATAAAAGTCTTATACTAGACTCAGAATTGACTCTCGAATTGACGAAACAAAATGTTAGTATTCGAAAGGATTTATCCAAGTAGAAAAGTACCGATTCGAGACACTCTTAATTAGATGCTTACCATGACGGGTCTAACTTCCTTTCTAGGAATGTTAACAACTTCAAGTTAGTTATTAGAGCTAGTTATCACCTAAAAGCTGATAATGGACCTCTTTAACTAGTAACGTAAACGTGTCCCTCGGGTATATGTCTATTAAGAGTGGATCAATTCAAAAATGCCAACTCTACCCAACATGTGCAAATTTATCTTAACAGCTCTTGAGCACATGTGAAGGGGGAGTATTTCAAAAGTGCAAAACTCTCAATGTGTTAACGAAAATGTATTTTATGATCATAAACACTTTGAGAGATTTTCAAGCAAAAGGTTTATGGCAACGATAGGATAGTCATGGTGTTATAAGGTGACTAAGGTTAGGAAAAACCATCCTATGATCCGCCAGAGCCGGAGGGATCTACCCAAGGACAATCCTAATAGATAGAATTAGAAGTCCTTAGGTATGATTAAAAGAAGGAGTAAAGAATGAAAGGGAAAGAAGGGGTTGAAGAATGAAAAAGAAATGAAATGAGAAAGGGTGAAAAGAAATGAGCCCTCCATATATTCAACCATAGGTCAGACACCGGGTTAAACTCACATGCTACTGATTGTTAATAAGGTGACATCGGTATTGAAGACAAGACGTCATGGACCCAGTGA
>LBNU01017417.1:280971-293793 GCA_014162995.1 Artemisia annua
TTTTTATATTATGAAGTGTCGGTCATTATATTATTGAATCGTGTAATAGGTTGCGTTAGAAAGGGTTTTAAGAAGTTATATGTTCAATATTCAATAAGTTAGAAGTTCAAGGACTAAACTTGTATAAGCCTTGAAACTACTATGCCTAGAACTATATAAGGCATAGGATACCTCATTTGTATGTGAGTTTCATCATTTGGAATACACACATTGTTCTTATATTATTATGATGATCCTCCACACTCTCTCTCTACTCTCTATTTCTCTATCTAGAATAAGCTAATAAGTTGTGAAATAAGTTGTTATACACGGTCCTACAAGGAGATATCCCGTATCTTATCCGTTAATAACTTTGGGCTTGGGCCTTGTAGGCCCAAACCATACAACTGGTAGTCCAGTTATCGTTATAGCGGCCCGCTCGTGGTGGGCTTAAGTGTTAGTATTGTTTACTAATCGGGTCCGTGACCCGAGTGGAGACTATACGTCATCACTTCAAGTTTACATACACTTTAATCACCACCATGTACATGTTTGTAATATTTTTGAAAACACAATGAGCTCATAACTAGTGTCTATGTCTTAAATATACTTTCATTATAAATACACTAGTAGATTATGAATTTTGACAAGAATGTAGAAGTTAAAATATTTCATATGAATTAGTGTGTATGTTAGCTAACTAGTTGAGGTGATTACTTGATTTATGAAAAATTAAACTTTTTAATAATGCTAATTTTGTTGTTAAATCGCTATCGACATGTTGAAACATCGGTGGAAGAGCTAGGAATAGTATTGGAATGTTAAATCTTTAAAGTCTTTTATCTCTTTATGTTTTTATAGAGTTTTGTATGAATTCGTACTATTATTCAAGTCATTAAGAGTTTCTTACGTTGGTTATACTTACTACTGTTAGGTATAATCGATATTGTGATCATTGTGAAAATTGTTATTGGTTGTGTTTTTTTGGTTTTTGGACTAACTGATAAGGATTTATTTAATGCCTTTTTAAGGGGTCATTTAAGCCTAAAATCGTGTTTATATGATTAAATATTGCCTTAAATCGTTTTTTTCCCACATTTTAGCTACTTGGGACATGATTTCTGGAATTTGGAGCATTTTGGACGTTTTTAGGCTAAAAAGTGAACAACAAAGTCGTGGAAAACCTGTCAGGAAACACACCTGACGGCATCACGCCTTAATAGGTGATGCCGTCACTTGAAGATTATAGAGCTTGGAAATTTACACACGTCGCTTCAGAGAACTTTTGAAGACTTTATACCTGACGGCGTCAGGTGTAATTACATGAAAGCCGTCTAGTGTTAATTTTATAAGAGACGGTTCACAAGACTTAAAGAGTGGCGGCGTCAGGATTCAACCTGACGACGTCAGATGATATAAAGTAACGGCGTTAGAACGTCAAGATCTATAACCTGACGCCGTCAGCTTTGTAAATCTATATATACTTTTCGATTTTTCATTCATTAGTGTGCAACTTTGGAGACATAAACCCTAAGTCGAATTTTACAGCTTTTGTAGGGCTTTCACAACCTCTTTTCTTCTATGTTTCATTGAAGTTAAGTTTTCTTTTAATCATTCAATATGTCTATGTGTTGTTTGATTACTTATTTATCTTTTCTTCCTTTTAACATGCTAGCTTAAATTAATTAGTGTTTGCTTAGATCTAATGAAACCTAGTTATTGATTATTTATAAGTTGTCTATTGTTTAGTTGATTGCTTTATGTTAGGCTAAGAAAACTGGCTGACCTCCATTGTGTAACTAGCTTGAACGTCTTAGAAAACGTAACCTATTGTGCAACTAGGTTTTTCTAGTTGTATTTAATGCATGAATTGATGTTAGTGATTCTATGATAGGGTGCTTAACATGCGGTAATAGGAGAAATTGATATTCATAGAGTTGGGGAAGGTAGCACACCCTACGACTGGAATTAAGGAATACAACGCTTCAACTAAAACAACTGCACTGTGACAATATTCAATGAATCAATAAAAGATGACTAGAGAGTAATTAAATCTATGTAAACATGTTTGTCTCACTATAAGAAGTTCATCAATTTTACTTTTCTTGTAATTTAATTTTTGTTTTGTTAATTAGTAACTTTTGGGTTAGTTGACTAGCAACTAATTCTGCCCACTCTTTCAAAAACCGAGATTTTACCTGCTTTCATAAAATATAAAAAATTACAAAAAGAATCATCCCTCACTTTTAGGCTTAATTTGACATACACTTCAACCTAACGACACTATTAACGATCAATCCCCCGGACATGCCTATACTATACTACAACGACCAGGTACACTACCTGGAGGATTGCAAGCTTCTCAAGATCCCTTGAGAAGTAAAACCTTTTGCATGGCCACAATCCTCGCATCAAGTTTTTTGGTGCCGGTTCCGGAGAATAGTTATTGCTTAGATTTGATTTCTATCTCATTTAAGTCTACTCACTAGATTCCTATCAAGTGAGATTTTTATTTTCTTTTCATAGCTTTCTTTAGTCTATCTTTTTCTCCGTTTCTTTTTCGTATTTCTCTTCGTTTATAATCACAATGGACGAAGACCTCAATAATTCCAGGTGCACTAGGTCTGGTAGCTCCATCAAAACCCTCGTTCAGCCTTATGCAAAAGAGATAGAGAAATGCGTAGACTAAGGAGATCCCTGCATTCATCTGAACCAAAGGGAACTACCATCAACTTTGATGAAGCTATTTCTGAGGAAGAATCAGATCATCACTCCGCACCACCCAGTCCCAAATCGGATCAATGTGAGAAAATTTTAGAGAACCCTATCCCCATAAGCCTTAAGGATTACTCTTCTCCTACATCTTATGGTTTCTCTAACACTATCTGTTGATGCAAATAATGTCTAAAAACGTTATTCTCATCCCTCGATAACTCTATTTTTGATGATAACAAAATGTGAAAACATTTTACGTCAAAATTAATGTAAACAAGTTTTTAGTCGAATTATCCGATTTCTACGTTAATCACTCTAGTTATGAACAAACAAATTTACAACTTGACAAATGATCAAAGAAATGAATTTGTGTTTTGAACTTCACATTTTTAATGTGATAAAACTTTCTTTTCAAAAATACACCTTACAAATTATTTTTGAATTATAAAGAAATGTTGTATTTGGGAAAATCATTTCAAAAATCCCAACAGCTATTTTTTCCCCCAAATAAGCTCCAAGCTTCCCCAAATAAACTTTCACCACTAAAAACAAAAATGGGAGCGTTTTTGTCTGGCACGGTACCACGGTACCACTAAATTTAGTGGTATCGTGTGAGAATTAGTGGTGCCGTTGTAGCAACCCACTAACTTCCCCACTAGTTTCCCATAGGTTAGCTAATCTCTAATAACTTAACTTAGGCCCTCACTAAGCATTATCAAGATTAGTTATGCCTATATCTTTTTCCCGAGTAAATTTTTTGCTTTACTATATCCCTATAGCCTATATGACCTTTAGACAAGCTCACGTATCCACCTATGCCCAACATCACTATGTTTACATCATGTAAACATCCCAGTATGTCAAGTCTAGGTTATAAACATATTTTCACTAAGTAATCTATCACTCTAGTATACTATGTAACATCCCCATTTTCATAGACCGTAGCGGATATTAGGTCTGGGGTATTACTTCATAGAAACAAAGACAAGATAATAGAAAACGACTCGAAAAGAGACGTTTTGAAAAAGGTGTTATCATTCATTTATTCATCAGAGTTTTTATAGTAAAAGATATACTTTTACCAAAAGTGAGGTCCCTAAGATACGTTTTAGGCAAAAACTGATGAATGATAACTTATTATGGACGTCCTCATGTCCAGTTCTTCTCCGTGCTAGGGTTCCTAAAGTGCTCATATACCTAGGATAACATGATTAAAGAGTCAACACAAAGGTTGAGTGAGAGTCATAGGTTTAAGTAGTTAGAGTGTGAATACAAGCTCCACAGAGTTCTGCAGAAAACCTATGTGTGGAAAAGTTTTATAGATAGCGGGTCTATTGCACTAAGCTCATGAACCACACGTTAACGGTCCGGGTCATGGGGTCTGAAGACCAACCATGAGGGGACGGGAAGGATAACTTTGCCAAAGTTTATCCTTCAGAGAGGGTTCAAATATAGTACTTATTGGTGCCCAAGACACAGGAAAACCAACGGGAGTTGTCAAACTCCAATAGATCTATCAACTATATTCGCGTTCACTTGTGTAAAATATCACAAGTGATTAGATTCATGAATTGGGTTATGTAGTGATGGCAGGTAGTTTACTCATGCAACAACCAAAGAAAAAGACTTGTATTCGGTTTAAAGCATGTATCCCCCTCATAGGGTTTGTAAAGCATTTAGAGTGAAAGTTAAAAAGTGTGAGGCTACGAAACTCACCTGGGTCTTTAAGGTAAGTAAAGTAAGGGTTTAGACAGCTCACTCACGTATCCTGGGGGTAGTGTAGGTGTGTGTGTGTATGTCAAGTCTTAGTTTAGGTTTTCTTAACTAATCACTCTTAGGTTTTCTAGATTTAACATAACACCGTTCGGGCCATCGTAATTCAGAAGTATAACTCCTCACATGAAGCTCCCTACTATTGTATTGTGCTGCCAACATAATACCGTTCGGGCCATCATAATTCAGAAGTATATAACTCCTCACATGAAGTTCCCTATTATTGAGTTATGTTGTTATTAGGTTTAGTTATAACATAACACCGTTCGGGCCATCATAATTCAGAGGCCATGCAATAATCGTTTGAGGAGCCAGGGCACTTTAAATCGTAAACCCTAGACCCTTTAGTTATAACATACCCCTCACATGAAGCTCCCTAGTATTGTGTTATGTTGCTAACTAGAAAATAAGATTTTGATAATTATATGAAAATAGTCCATTTATACCCTTCAAGTTTACATATTTACACTTTCTACCCTAAACTTATAGACTTATAACATTTAAGCATTTAACTTTCTATCTTTTGCACATTTAGTCCCTATACTTATATATTTTAAAGAAATGACAGAAATGGTCCTTAAACTACACTAACTTTCAATATTTACCCTAACTTAACAATATTTACCCTAACTAACTTTCAATATTTTACTTTCTATCCTAGGGTTTCAGAACTTTGCAAAAAGGGTCCTTATACTTATAACTTCTAAGAAATGTCAAAAACAGTTCCTGGACTTCATATTTTCAGAAAGTTACCATATATACCCTTATGCATGAAAACTATTGCAAAACTAGTCCTTTTATCAAATAAATTATATTTTTATGAAACAAAAGAGTTTCCTAGCTTATGTTTTGCTAATATATACTCAACTAAGTCTCCTAAATCAGATTATAGCACATAATCAGGCAATTTAGCATATAAACATGTATTTGTCTAAAACTAGGGTTTTAAAATGAAAACTTGTGAAAGAAAATAATCAAGGCTCTAGCTTAGGTTCCTATGGGGTCTAAGGAATATGATAACTATCCTAGGTCGGTACTAAGGCTAATAGGATCAAAGATTAAGCATACTNGTTGTAAAAGAAAATGATCAAGGCTCTAGCTTAGGTTCCTATGGGGTCTAAGGCATATCATAACTATCCTAGGTCAGTACTAAGGCTAATAGGATCAAATATTAAGCATACTTGGTCGTGGGAGGTCCTAACGTGATTTCTAGGGTTTCTCACCTAGGTTTTGACTTCGACAAAGGTTCTAGGCTATACCACTCGACTTCTAAGGCTACTAAGGGACTTATACTACAGAATATATGAGTTAAAGAAGAGAGGAGGTGTGACTTGAAATGAAAGGGTGGTACGAGGTATTTATAGGGCTCGTTAGCCCTTATGGCTAAGTAAACTTGGAGTGGTGGCCAAGTTAACGTGGGGAGGTGGTCAAGGACAGGTGGGGGGTGACTAAGGATAGCTAGGGAGTAGGTAGGGGGCTGGAGAGGCGGTGGTAGGGTGTTTGTGGTGGTAAATGGCTTAAAATGGCAAGTAGCTTACAAGTAGGTGCATAAGCTACTTGTAAGCTACTAGGGAGGTGCTAGGGTGGTTGCTTAGGATGACAAGGAGCTGAATAAGCTGCCTTGTAGGTTGCTAGGGGTAATGGTGCTTGGTTGGTAGCTTAGTTTTAGGTTTTAGGTTAAGTTATGTTTAGTTATAATCTAGTTTTGCTTAATGAGAGATTAGGGTCTAGCTTAGGGTTTAGTGCCTAGATTAGGGTCCTATGAGTGTTTAGTGACTAAGATTAAGTCCTAGGAGGCTTATACTAAGTGGTGGTAGCTTATGGTAAAGATTTGGGAAGGTTTAAGCTAGTTTCCGGGAAGTTATGACCTAGTTAGGGCTTTGTGCTTAAGAGACTTGTACCTAAGTTCTAGGGAGTTGTACTATGATTTAGGAAGTCTAATATAACCTAAGGTTTCTATTGTAACTCATACCTAATCCTTGGACACTTTTAAGCTAGTTCAGATAAGCAATTAGGGTTTTAAAGATAACCGTAAACACATAGGTGCAATTAGGGTTTTCTGATGTGTATAGTGTACTAGAATGATAGTTTACTTAGTGAAAATGTGTTTAAAACCTAGACTTGACATACCAGGATGTTTACATCAAGTAAACATAGTGGTGGTTGGCATAGGTGGATACGTGAGCTTGTCTAGAGGTTAGTTAGGTCATAGAGATATTGTAAAGCAAAAATTTCACTCGGGAAATAGCTATAGGCATATCTAACCTATATAATGCTTAGTGAGGGCCTATGTTAAGTTATTAAGGCTTTGCTAATCTATGGGAAGTTAGTAGGGAAGTTAGTGGGGAAATTAGTGGGTTGCTACAGTCTCCCATCCTAACAGAAAATCTCGTCCCGAGATTTTAACTAGGGTTAGTGTGCAAGGGTGAGAATAGATACCTAAGGAAAAGGGTTAGATCCTAAGTTTGTGATTACACTCGGATCTTCTTGATCATTCCTATTCCTCAACATATAAGCTCTTCCCTGGGCACCATCAGTATTTTTCTTTTGACATCTATTTGCATAGTGTCCTTTCTCTCCGCAAGCATGACAAATGACCGTTTCTAGTGGCGGATAACCCCTAGTGGCTGGTGCTTTGTGCCTGCAATCCTTTGCCTGATGGCCCACCTTGTTACATGTAGTACATATGATGAAACATGGCCCTGTGTGGTGCAAAGCACATCTCTCACACAGAGGGGCTTTCCCAGCATAACCACTTCCCTCATTTGGAGTGGCGGCATAAGCTCTAACATCTTCTTGCCTTGGGTTTAGTTGAGGATAGGGGTTGGTATTGTCGAAAGCTCTCCCATCGTGGAACTTTCGTTTATTATTGTTGGGCGCTGGCACAGTGTTGTGCTTTGTCACTTGGTCCATTAACCTCAAAGTGATGTTAATGGCTTCCTCTAAATCTTGCGGTTTAGAGGCTGTAACATTCCCTTCGATAATCCGGGGCAAACCTCCGATGAAAACTTCTATTGTCTTTTCAGTTGTTGGCACCATTGTGGGACACAAAGTTGCCAATTCCTGAAATCTCCTAATATAAGTTTAGACATCGTTCCCCTTCACAGTCAAGTTATAAAATTCATCCTCCATTTTCTTGACTTCCGTTCAAGGGCAATATTTCCTAATCATAAGCTTTTTAAAGTCAGTCCAGGTTAACTTGTATGCCTCCTCAATTCCTATTGGCTGGGCATACGAGTTCCACCAGGACAAAGCTTCTTTGGTAAGAGTACCGGTAGCAAACTTAACTCTATAATCCTCAGCACAGTTACTACGGGAGAATGCTGATTCACTCCTCACAAACCAGTGAATCAGTCCTATGGCCCCTTCTGTCCCCTTAAAATTGAAGGGTTGACAGCTCATAAATTCCTTGTATTTACTCTTCTTCACCACATGAATTTCGGGGTTTCTAGCCATGTTAGCATCCCTAGCTTCTAGTGCCATAGTTACACTGTCAGAAACTAGTTTCCGAATGGCTTCCTGAGTCATGGCGGGAGTAGTGGGAGTAGCGGGAGTAGTGGCTCTCGTACGTGCCATTCTATAGACGTTCGTAAGAATAAGATGGGATAAGAATAATGTCATATCCATTTAGACATTCTTGCAAATTCTAATTAATAGAATCTTGCGTATAGACGGAGGATACAAGTTCTAACTCTTAGAACATTGTTTGATACCGGAGAAAAGGATAGGTAGGGAATCCTAAAACTAAAAGGGCGGATTTCCTAATAAGATTTACTATATTCCTCGAAAGTTTGTTTCCCCCAATCTAAAGGCATAGTGATACTAAAAGATCCTAATCATTATAAGTTTTAGTGTTCCTAGGTAAGTTTACTTGTTTTTAAAAGTCCTAATAACCTCAAGTTTTAAGCCTGGATTTATAAAACTTAGGGTAGGTTTAGGATATTCCAATGGTGTAATATTTCTAGAAATTCCTAAATCTTCATACTATATCTTTGAGGATAGTATGTGGGAAAATCTTAATACGGAATGGTTAACTTATGAGACTAGGTCTAGGTAAATTATAACCTCAAAATGACTTATATGGTGAAAACTTAACTAGTCTTCCTATCCCATAACTAGATTAGGTACTAAAAGCTTAAGGTTCTAAGTCGGTAATATACTAATCTAATCCTTTGTTATTCCTAAGTTTCCTAGACTATATCTAAAAGACTTTTTATGTCTAATCTATGACTAATTCTAACGTCCTCGATATTAGGTAAAATTCCTAATTTAGGCTAAATTCATCCTATTGTAATGTCTTTCTTACTTATCGGGTATGGGTTTTTCTTTAGTTTGGTCTCTACCTCGAAGAATTCTAATCTTATTTTTCTATTTCCTCAATGATTTCTTAGAGATAGCCTATTCAAAATATCCTATGTCCATTCTTATGTTTACCTAAGGGCATCCTAAAATTATTTCTAACCTCAAGTATGTGAATCGTAGAGTGTGTAATACGGGTGTTCTAAGAGGGAAAACTACTTCGGGAACATAGCAACCTTGACTATCAAAATGGGGTATAGAGGGAGTAGGGTTTAAAGTAGGTAAGGTAGGAATATCACCACCATATGCTTGCATATAAACATTATATGCTTGCATATAGGGATCATTCGGGGAGGGTTCTAAACCTAAGGTAACTAAGGCATTCTGGGCTAATTCTTCCGGAGAATTAAAACCAGAAGATGAGTGGGTAGGGGTAGTCGGGGTATACTCATAACTATCCGATGAAGTATCCTCATCATCGGTATCCAACACGATGATAGGATTGTTAAAGGAAGACATATCTAATTGCAATACCCATGGGAAGGTATTTTTTTAGCATATCCTAATCTATGTTATATCCTAGAGGCAATAGTGATAGTGGGGAATCTATGCTAGAGGCAATAGTGAGGAATCTTATCCTAAAGGCAATTCGGGAAATCTAACCTAGAGGCAAGTTAGTAATCTAACCTAAAGGCAAGTCAGGAATCTTAACCTAGAGGCAAGTTAGGGAATTAACCTAAAGGCAAGTTAGGAATCTAGCCTAAAGGCAAGTCGGGAGTCTAAAGGCAAGTTCGGGGATTCTAGTGGCACGGAGGACTTTTGGAAAAAAGTGGTTATAGTTTAGGAAAAATCCTTTTGTTCTCTATAACCAAGGCTCTGGTACCAATCTGTAACACCTCCATTTTCATAGACCGCAGCGGATATTAGGTCTGGGGTATTACTTCATGAAAACAAAGACAAGATAATAGAAAACGAACGAAAAGAGACGTTTTTGAAAAAGGTGTTATCATTCATTTATTCATCAGAGTTTTTATAGTAAAAGATATACTTTTACCAAAAGAGAGGTCCCTAAGATACGTTTTAAGGCAAAAACTGATGAATGATAACTTATTATGGACGTCCTCATGTCCAGTTCTCCTCTGTGCCAGGGTTTCTAAAGTGCTCATATACCTAGGATAACATGCTTAAAGAGTCAACACAAAGGTTGAGTGAGAGTCATAGGTTTAAGTAGTTAGAGTGTGAATACAAGCTCCACAGAGTTCTTAAGAAACCCTATGTGTGGAAAAGTTTTAGAGATAGCGGGTCTATTGCACTAAGCTCATGAACCACACGTTAACGGTCCGGGTCATGGGGTCTGCAGACCAACCATGAGGGGACGGGAAGGATAACTTTGCCAAAGTTAATCCTTCAGAGAGGGTTCAAATATAGTACTTATTGGTGCCCAAGACACAGGCAAACCAACGGGAGTTATCAAACTCCAATAGATCTATCAACTATATTCCCGTTCACTTGTGTAAAATATCACAAGTGATTAGATTCATGAATTTGGTTATGTAATGATGGCAGATAGTTTACTCGTGCAACAACCAAAGAAAAAGACTTGTATTTGGTTTAAAGCATGTATCCCCCTCACAGGGTTTGTAAAGCATTTAGAGTGAAAGTTAAAAAGTGTGAGGCTACGAAACTCTCCTGGGTCTTTAAGGTAAGTAAAGTAGGGGCTTAGACAGCTCACTCACGTATCGTGGGGGTAGTGTAGGTTTGTGTGTGTATGCCAAGTCTTAGTTTAGGTTTTCTTAACTAATCACTCTTAGGTTTTCTAGATTTAAATATAACATAATACCGTTCGGGCCATCGTAATTCAGAAGTATAACTCCTCACATGAAGCTCCCTACTTTTGTATTATGCTGCCAACATAATACCGTAAGGGCCATCATAATTCAGAGGTATATAACTCCTCACACGAAGTTCCCTATTATTAAGTTATGTTGTTATTAGGTTTAGTTATAACATAACAACGTTCGGGCCATCATAATTCAGAGGCCATGCAATAATCGTTTGAGGAGCCAGGGCACTTTAAATCGTAAACCCAGCAAATTCGTCAAAACGAAATATCCACATGATACCCCTCATATGGAGCTCCCTAGTATTGTGTTATGTTGCTAACTAGAAAATAGGTTTTTGATAATTATATGAAAATAGTCCATTTATACCCTTCAAGTTTACATATTTACACTTTCTACCCTAAACTTATAAACTTATAACATTTAAGCATTTAACTTCTATCTTTTGCACATTTAGTCCCTATACTTATATATTTTAAAGAAATGACAGAAATGGTCCTTAAACTACACTAACTTTCAATATTTACCCTTTATACCCTTAACTTAACAATATTTGCAAAACTAGTCCTTTTAGGTTTATAACTTATTTTACTTTCTATCCTAGGGTTTTAGAACTTTGCAAAAAGGGTCCTTATACTTATGACTTCTAAGAAATATCAAAAATAGTCCCTGGACTTCATATTTTCAAAAAGTTACCATATATACCCTTATGCATGAAACTATTGCAAAACTAGTCCTTTTATCAAATAAATTATATTTTTATGAAACAAAAGAGTTTACTAGCTTATTTTTAGCTAATATATACTTAACTAAGTCTCCTAAATCAGATTATAGCACATAATCAGGCAATTTAGCATATAAACATGTATTTGTCTAAAACTAGGGTTTTAAAATGAAAACGTGTAAAAGAAAATGATCAAGGCTCTAGCTTAGGTTCCTATGGGGTCTAAGGCATATGATAACTATCCTAGGTCAGTACTAAGGCTAATAGGATCAAAGATTAAGCTTACTTGGTCGTGGGAGGTCCTAACGTGATTTATAGGGTTTCTCAGCTAGGTTTTGACTTCGACAAAGGTTCTAGGCTATACCACTCGACTTCTAAAGCTACTAAGGGACTTATCCTACAGAATATATGAGGTAAAGAAGAGAGGAGGTGTGATTTGAAATGAAAGGGTGGTACGAGGTATTTATAGGGCTCGTTAGCCCTTATGGCTAAGTAAACTTGGAGTGGTGGCCAAGTTAACGTGGGGAGGTGGTCAAGGATAGGTGGGGGTGACTAAGGATATCTAGGGAGTAGGTAAGGGGCTGGAGAGGCGGTGGTAGGGTGTTTGTTGTGGTAAATGGCTTAAAATGGCAAGTAGCTTACAAGTAGGTGAATAAGCTACTTGTAAGCTACTAGGGAGGTGCTAGGGTGGTTGCTTATGATGAAAATGATCTGCGTAAGCTGCCTTGTAGGTTGCTAGGGGTAGCGGTGCTTGGTTGGTAACTTAGGTTTAGGTTTTAGGTTAAGTTATGTTTAGTTATAACCTAGTTTTGCTTAATGAGAGATTAGGGTGTAGCTTAGGGTTTAGTGCCTAGATTAGGGTCCTATGAGTGTTTAGTGACTAATATTAAGTCCTAGGAGGCTTATACTAAGTGGTGGTAGCTTATGGTAAAGATTTGGGAAGGTTTAAGCTAGTTTTCGGGAAGTTATGACCTAGTTAGGGCTTTGTGCTTAAGAGACTTGTACCTAAGTTCTAGGGAGTTGTACTATGATCTAGGAAGTCTAATATAACCTAAATTTGTTATTGTAACTCATACCTAAGCCTTGGACACTTTCAAGCTAGTTCAAATAAGCAATTAGGGTTTTAAAGATAACTGTAAACACATAGGTGAAATTAGGGTTTTCTGATGTGTATAATGTACTAGAGTGATAGTTTACTTAGTGAAAATGTGTTTAAAACCTAGACTTAACATACTGGGATGTTTACATCAAGGAAACATAGTGGTGGTTGGCATAGGTGGATACGTGAGCTTGTTTAGAGGTTAGTTAGGTCATAGAGATCACTGGTACAAAAAGTTCTATCAGTCACGCCCAAAATGCGTGACGATAGGCATATAGTCACACACGTTTTTTTCGTCGTGTGTCACCAAAAGTCCCGCCACCGTAGGTGGCATATGGTGACGTTGTTGAGTTCGTGGCCTTTTCCATCAAAAAAGAGTGACCAAAACGCCG
>LBNU01017418.1:3776-15236 GCA_014162995.1 Artemisia annua
AATCTCTAATCAACTTGGATGTGGAGATCACAACAAGTTGTAATACTTCTTCTCTTGGTAGATTGAAGTATTCTTCTCTTGCACTTGAAAGGTTGAGGCTTGGATCACTTTGAAACAAGGATTTATGTATATATGATCAAATGATTTTGGAGAATAGAAATGAGATCTAGAACAGAAAGTTTTGGGGTGCAAAAGGTGAGAAAAATCTGTGGAATGAACCAGTATTTTTAGGGACAAAAATACTGTTCTGGAGCGTGGCCGGTCCCCTTAATTGAGGGGCCGATCCCCTTAATTTTAAGGGGACCGCCTAGTGAATTAAGGGGGCCGCCCCCTCCAGAACATTGGAGATTTTTTTCCTTTTGTGGGGAAGGTTTTTCTGGTTCATTTCTACCATTTTTGGTTAAAAATTTGAATTCATATATTTATAATGAATTAAACATATTCTTTTAATTCCAAAAATGTTTTATAAAAGATATAAAATGTTTTGTGACATTTTATAAAAATCTAGTGATTAAGAAAATGTTCCTTTGATCATATAGTGCATTAAACACTTTGTTTATTCATACCTTAAGTGATTAAGTTGTTGAAATGAATATTTACAACTAAATACTTGTTTACGTCATAATCTCTAGTTTAATGAGTTTACATTTTGTAATTAGACATTGCTTATATCAACAGAATCCAAAGGGTAATGCAAGATGATTCTTGATTACATTTGGTATATCTAATTAAAATTCTATAACAAGTATCTAAATGGATAAACTATATGGAATGAGTTAGGATCCATATCCATGGTTTAACGGTATCTATAGCAATGGATGATGAAAGAAAGATATAAATGACCATGCTACTGAGAATGATTTATGAAACTATATCTCAGACACCTTTAGTTTAAATAGCGAGTGAGAGCGTTGCTAGACGTTTCCGTCGTTGGTATTTGTGTTATCTGCTACTCCAACTCCCAAGTGGGAGCTGTTGGAATGTGTGAGTTGGATTTGCATAATATGACTAAAGGTGTGTGAGCCTATTGGGGGCACACACTCTAAAACATTAGAATACGTTATGTATTTCACGTAAAGCTCAAAATTGACCCGGTTTGGACATAGTATGACTAGACAATAAATGTGCTTGTCCTAAACCTTATTGCCAGTCAGGTTCTGGAAAAGGGTCTAGATTCGTTCAAGGGATAAGAAGGAAAATAAGAGTTGTGATAAGGTTTAAAGAGGAAGAGTTCTATGCTTATCATGAATGTATTTTAAGCCTTATCATGAGTGAGAATGAGAGGCTATATAAACCCTCATATCTCAGCTCCTTACTCACGAAATTCACAGCATTAAAACACAGAAATCTTCCTTCCTTCTCAGCCGATTAAGTCAAGCCTTCTCTAGGGTTCTTGTTTTATTCGGATCTTATTTTATCTCCTATTACTTGCATTCTAGTTAATCCAAGTCGGTTTAATAGGTTTAGATCGATCCTATTGCTTTTCAGAAGTATTAGGAACCATGATCATTTGTTCCCAGTCGTCACCAGTTGAAGAAGAAGCAAAAGGTTTTGCTTCTATGCGTTCTCGGAAAACAAAGCAAAAACAGATCGGACGTAGTGTTGTCCAATATCGGACAACAAAGGTTTTTGATCTCGGATTGCAAGAGGATATCAGACATAATTGGTTTTTTTGGCAGTTTTGATTTGATTCCATTTTTGAGCTTCAACACTTGGTGTTAGGGTTTACGTGAGATACGGCTAGCACTCCGGGCGTATTTGTTTGACGTATTTGTGTGAGCACTCGTAGAGGTGATTGCGTTAATCACTTCGTTTCATTTGATGTTGCTTCGATGGTTAGTTTTTCTCGTAACCTTTCTAATTACCTTTTGTGTGTTATTTGCGTGTTAATCTTGATTGCTAAACTAGATCTATTATATGCTGCGTACTCATAGTTAATTGGTTAACATGTTTTATAAATCCAAATATGTTCAATGCTTGCAAAGCCATGAATATGTGGTTTGCATTGCAAAAAGTGAGAAAACTTTTTAATTTATACACAAATAATTATGGTTAATTTAATACAATTGTTTAGTGTTTGAAATTTCAAATTAGTGTTAAATCGCATATGATATATTACGTGAAATTCAATAATAAAAAAACATGAAAAAGAACAAAAAAATTTATTTCATCCAAAGTATATAAAAATGTCTATCTATTGAAAGATGGATGTAATTGTATTTTTAATTAAAATATCAATCAATCTCCCATTTTACTCAATTGAAAAATGATTTGTTGAGATTGTTATTTGATATGCAGAAAACTTTTGCTATGTAAATGATCTCTTCTTTTATTAATTACTTAATTCGATTTATTTAGTTAGATATCTTTAAAAGTATATTTTTCATCTGGGGCCTTAACAGATGTCGTCGCTAAAAGTTCTAAGGTGTTATATGTTAGAGCTTTTGGCGACAACAGTTGTCTTGCTAAAAGTGTCTGCAGACTATTTTGCACTTTCTGCTATATTTTCAGTTTTTTTTCCAAAAGATATCTACCAAATTTCATGATTTTGTAGTTACTCAATAATGCTAACAAAATTTCTAACATGCTTATTTTCATGTGCCATGTTGATTATTGTACTAAATAGATTTACGTGGTCAAACAGCCATTCGTCTGTCTAACTGTAACTGATGATGATAATAGGGAAAAACTACGTCATTGTTCAATAGCGCGCATATGGACAGAAAAAATGCAAGACATACTATGTATAGTATAACACACACTCACCAATGGGCCTCTGGTCTAGCGGTTTTACCCTCCTACGCAAGGTCTCAAGTTCGAGTCTTGTCTAGGGCGCTAGAGGTTTTCTCCCGCGTGCTTAAAGGGAAGGGTGCCATTGCCTTTTGGGCTGGACCCAACCTGATTGTGTGGGCTTGCTACGCCTTCTGGGCTAGGGGCCATGTAGCCACAATTGCCGTCCAAAAAAAAAATATAACACACACTCAAAGTCTGCAATATTCTGGAACAACAAACTCACACATCGACCTAGCTACGCTACATTATTATTTGTGACGCTACTGGAACTCAAGGTGTTGGTGGATGTATCGTGATTACACATATTTCCACTTTATTATCTTGTATAACCACTGTTAAAAAAGCAAGAGCTTATATGCTTGGGATAAGGTGTTGATGGACGTGTGGAATCTGCGATAGTGAGTGAGGTGCGAGTCAATTTAGCATTTATCCATTTCCATATGCTTTGCATCTTTTGCTTTTTATTTACTAAAATTGTTGACATGCCTCCACCATTGGCAAAAGAAAATGTTAACACTTGTTCCAAAAAGGTGGAAATATATTCTCATTTTACGAATTCGGTAGACGATGCTTTTCTCTCTTTGTCTTCAAATCAGGAGATATTTTAGTTTGGAGGTGATTTGCACACTTCAAGTTTTGATTTGCATACTCCATTTCATGCTGGCAAAAGAAAATGTTAACACTTGTTCCAAAAAGGTGGTAATTTATTCTCATTTTACCAACAAAAAACATATGAATTCTGGTCGATTATGCTTTTCGCTGTCTTTAAATTAGGATATATTTTAGTTGGGAGGTAATTTGCACATTTCAAGTTTTGATCGACACACTTCATTGCATGCTGTAAACAGTTATACATACATCATAGGATGCTTACTGTACTTGTACTTTTAAATGTATCAATAAAATATTAGAATATGCAAATCACCTCACATTTTAGTTTCCCACCACTCATGTTCTATAGCGATGCTTTTTTTTTTTCTTTTTTTTTAAAGTAATACAAAAATGGAATATAATATGAAGCATATTGAAGCCTGAATGAATCAAATGTTATGTTTGATATTATATTTGAGAGAAAATAATTGTTGGGTTAATTTAGTGTCCAATGGTCTCTGGTCAAAATTTAAACATAAATTAGTCTAGTCAAGAAGACTCGCTGATAATGAAGTCAACGAGCAATCTCAGTGAAGTTCGAGACAGAGACATAGTCAAGAAAGTCGAAGATTACTTGAAGACTTACTCACTAGCTGATACGGAGTCAGAAGGAACTGAAGCAGAGAGAAGAAGGTTTATCAGGGGTTGACAATAACCCTGATGAACCCATCAGCTCTCATATCATCCAACAAAGCATAGCTAGAAATATCTCTTAAGATAATTAGGGCGGACTTTTCAAGAATGAAAAAAAAAAAGCGAGATAAAATGCATTTTGGATAAAGTCAAATCAATTACGATTTGGTGAGCCGTTCAAAAAGAATTACGATTTGGTGAAAAGGCAATGAGCAATTAGCAGAACTGTTCACTAAAGTAAGGTTGTTGGGTTTCCAAGAATAGAAGCATTTAATAAAAGACATACTCTTTCACTAAATGTTTGACACGTCACAACTACCCACACGTGACATACTCGTGCTCCCTTATATAAAGAGAATATTGGTCGGAGTAAATGCTTATCACTTCATATTTATTGTAAACATTTAAAAAATGCATTTACTCTCTTAAATTCACAGTTAGCTTCTGATCTTATCAGCGATCTTAAAAGTTCACTTGCAAACTTATTTTGTTTAAGTTTGTTTGGTTAGAGAGCCTTTATATTGCCATTCAATTAAGTGTTATTTTCGTGTAACACTTTATAATACTTTGATTTATTTAACAAAGATTTACATGATTTAAAAGTTAAATTTCTTTTTGCTTATAAACTGTTGTATACATTGTTTCATTATTTAGTCAATGATTTAGGAAGTTTAGTAACTAACTAAACCTGTGTTTAAGCAAGTATGCCGTCTATTGTGACTTTGAGATCAGTTTGTTAAACTTAAATTAGTCGTTGTTTGATATCATCTAATATACTTGTTCAGTTTAAAAGAGTCTAGAGTACTTATTTGATAGCAAAAAAATGAAGTTTCTGCTCTTGGATGTACTTGATCTTATCCTGCAATTTCTCTAGAAAAGAAGTTTTAGGCTATATATGTAACTTCCTATGAAAAATTAGGGATAGCTAAAAGAATTTACACGAATAATATGTGCATATATATATATCAACATAACTTATAGCTTTACTTACAAATGTGATATTTAACTATATAACTACAAAATGATATACAACAAAGCTACCATTTACTTGGACTTCAACGTCGACAACCTCAACCTACATCCCACCACCACCACCACTACTGTTCATGACACTAATAGCCACCGCTGCATTCTCAGCAGCCATTCCACTATCAGCTGACATCCCACTTTCTATATGTCCAGCCTTGCTTGATCTTTTATGGATTCTATTCGGGTGAGCTTCAGGATCACATGCAGCGCCTCGTTTGTTAAGAAGAGTGACTAAAACCGTTAAGGCTATAGCCACGGACATGAAGACAATGATTGTTATAGCGATAACTTCCATTTTTTCTTAAAATTAAGTATGATATGAGAAACTACTGAAACAATATTCCATATATTATGAAACAACGTAAGTCAAGTCTTTGGTCCATGATGACTTTGTCAATGATGACTATTGAACTTTCCTGGAAATAATATCAATCAAGCTTAACCCATGTGTTGGTCTTAGTTGACTTTTGCTTTGTTAAAGATTCATAAAGCAATTACTACGTAATATATTCCTAAGACAATCAAAGAACAAATAATGTCATTAATCATTAGTTTATTTAAGGTGTTGCTACGTGTGTGATTTGGTTAGAAAAATGATATTTCTATGTTGGTTAATATTTTATAAAATTAGAAAGGACAAATTTGCATACTTGCATCCTTGCATACACACAAATCTTTTATATAATAAAACAAAACTTCTAATTTTTCATTTAAAAAAATTGGAACCATACCTTATTTAGTAATGATTTTATTTAAAAAAAAAATATTTTCTTATTAAGTAACATTTTATATTTATCCATAACACAAGTAGAAGATAAATACAAAAAATATAGATAAGATATTTTAAAAAAAATTATTTCTTATATTTATCCACAACACAAGTAGAAGATAAATACAAAAAAATATAGATAAGATGCAATTAACAATAGAATTAAAATTTTTAAATAATTATTTCAAAAAATTAAAAAAAAACCGCGCGTGCGCGGGCATTATATAACTAGTATATAATAAAACAAAACCCCTAGTGGGTACTTTGTCATTTTGAAAAAAAAGAATATTTCCTTATTAGGTAATATGTTAATTATTATTTAATTTANATATGATATATCATATATGATATTACATATCATATATGATATGTAATATATGTGATTTTTTCGG
Source organism: Artemisia annua (assembly GCA_014162995.1). Classification (NCBI taxonomy): domain Eukaryota; kingdom Viridiplantae; phylum Streptophyta; class Magnoliopsida; order Asterales; family Asteraceae; genus Artemisia; species Artemisia annua. Next base: position 10,044 of record LBNU01017418.1, read on the forward strand.
CCACGAAAAAAAACGTGAAAAAAACGAAAAAAAAAAATTGTCGAAAGTATATCACAATGCATATCTATAGAAAGATAATTAAATGCTCGTCGTAACAGTATATTTTTTCGATTAACGATTAACGGTTTGAAAGATATTAATATTTGAAAATGAGGATGAAAGTGGTTTTTTTAAATTGTTGGGATTAATCTCATCCATTAGATCAAATAAAGATGGAGGGAAAATGAATGGTGGAGATCAGTCCCTTGGTATGTAAAAAATATTTGGTCCTCAAATGATCTTATATCAATTTAAAAACATACAACGCACGAAATTAAAACGTTACATAAACTACATAAACTACGATTTTAAACTAAACTACATAAACGTACGTAATTAAAACGCGACATAAACTACATAAACATACGAAAGTAAAACATTACATAAACTTCGAAATTTAAACTAAAAGTTGAAACCCCACTTCGCTTTCATCCCAGCTCTAACCTCGTCAACGGCTTTGCGTTTCTCCCCAGTCAAATGTTCATATGGCTGCATATAGAACATTAAGTCTTTTTGCTTTGATTTATATTCATTCACTTCCACTTCCTTCCTTTTTATCGCCATCCATTCAGCCCGTTCTTTCCTTTTCAATTCATTGTCACGTTCGGTTTGCTGTGCCAGCTCCGATATCATCATTTTAGCCAACGCCTCGTCATTAGCCGACGATCCCGACTTACTCACACCTTTTTTCTTCAAAGCTTTCGCTTTGTCCCTGCCCTGTGGACGTGGAACTTCTTGCACCTCATTATCCTCGTCATCTCCACTGGCATCATTATTCATGTTTATTTTTAATAAACGACAACGATCTTGAAATAAAATTTAAATTCCGACTTGTAACTTCTCGTTCTTCTTCTGAGTCTGTGAACATAATTATATCGGAATTCATTTGGAAAATAAAAGGAATGAGATATATATTGTTTGAGATTGTGTTGATTTGAGATTATGTTAAAAAAAAATGGGGTTTGTGGGTATTTATATAAAATAAATAGTGGGGTGGTATGATTTTTTTTTAACTCCCAACGTATATATTTTTTTTCAACGTGGCTATAATAAATTCAACTACGAAACGTATTAATTCAACATGCATTAATTCAACTGCATTAATTCAACGTTAATATTCAACATGGTTTTTTCCGTATATATTCAAAGTTAATATTCACAGTGAAATTAATATTCAACGTTAATATTCAAAGTGAAATTAATGTACAGGTTTTATATATTCAACATGCTTTTTTTTTCAATGTGGGCCATGCTTTTTCTCTTTCACACTAGGTGAAGCATTCACCAAATGTTGTCTCATTTATTCTGTCATGGCGCGTGAAAATTTTGGAAGGCAAGAGCATAAAGTGTGAAGTAGGCCAATTTGGTGAGGGGTTCCCACCCTTGCCTAGTAGCCTTAGGGCTTGTTTACTTTTTTTGTTAGCTAAGGGTCATGTGGGTCCCCCTTCCCTTAATACCTCTTAATGGGGATGAGTGGGTATTTTCACTCTCTAAGCACAAAGACCATCAAAGAGAATTGGTGGGCCCAAATAAAAAAAATAATGATATTATATACCCAAGTGGTCATTAAGAGGCATTAAGGAAAAAAGTAAACACACCCTTAGTTTGACAACAACATTGACAACCTCTTCCTATATTTCCAGCCACCCCCACCACAACCACTGCCACCAGCGTTGTTCATGATACTGATAGCCACTGCTGCATTCATACCAGCCATTCTATTATCAGTAGCAGACAACACACTTCTCATGTGATGGCCAATATGTCCAACCCGGGTTGATCTTTGTATGGCTTTTTCGATCTTTGGGTGGCCTTCCGGATCTCCTGGCACTACATCCTTTATTTTTTTGGTGCAAAAGGTGAATATATATTAATAAGCTCAAAGGCAAAATACATCAGAATACCAAGAGAAATAGACAGGCCTATAATCTCTTATCACTACAAAACAGAGAAAACTACATACTCCAATCTGTAACTATATCAGTCAAATCCAAAAAACATCCAGAAACTGCAAGCAAATCATCCCAATTTGCAGGCTAAGAGCAGTTCAAATTCACCTTTTATAGCACCAATAACCATCTAAATACATTTCCATATCACCTTCCCACCAAGACCATTCAACCATCATCCACAATGATCAAGGTAGGAAAAGGTGCATGGCTTCATTAGGAACCCTTTCACTCATCCCGTCAATGGCTCTTCAAGGATTCCTACATTTCCCTCTTTACAAAAGGCTTCAGAATCCTTGAAACACTCACCTTGAGGGAGACAACCACCTTAGAATATGGGGAGTGGTAACGGGATATGCACGTTATTCTTATGTGGCAATGATATAACGCGCGTTAAGGCGTTAGAACCAATTCCTAGTACTCGGCGTTGGGTATGCGTTTCAACGCCCGTTAGATGGGCAACGTACGTTATAACATTACAATGCTTGAAAACAAAAAAAAAATTACATAACACCCCCAAAACTTAATATGCAACGGCTACTTTTCAAAAACAAAAAAAAAATAATAATAATAAGTTTATACCAACGGCTAGTTTTTTAAATAAGTTTTTAATATTATTATTTTTTTTTTCTAAAAACCCACCTATATAAACCCATTTAATCTAACCCTTTTACAAACACAAAAATAAAACCATCTTTATATCCCACTACAATTCTTTCGCAATGGATCCACATAATCAAACTTACGCCGCACATGTGAGCCTTTCTGATATCGAAGATGAAGCAGACGCTTTAGCAATCTTTGCCGCTTATGAGTACACGAGAATTGAAGAAGAAGAAGCTGAATCATCTCTCCGGTTGACTCGTAACCCAATATCACGTGAACGTGAGGTTGCAGAGGAGCGTTTGATGGCAGACTACTTTAATGAACATTGTAAGTATCCTCCTAGAGACTTTCGTAGAAGATTTCGTATGAGCCGGGAACTATTTCTTCAAATAGTTTCCGCTATTGAATCATATACTGCCGATCCTCTTCCGGATAATTTTGCATACTTTTCCCAAACGCCCGATGCTACTGGTCGGATGAGTATTAGTGTTTTAATGAAATGCACTATGGCCATACGCCAATTGGCATATGGCACTTCACCGGATGCGTTCGATGAGTATTTGCAAATGAGTGCACGTACCGGACGTGATTGTCTAGATAATTTCAATAAGTGCATTATTGATTTGTTTAAGGGAGAGTTTTTAAGAAAACCAAATATGCATGACGTTCAAAACCTATATGCAAAACATGAGAAGGAACATGGTTTTCCGGGAATGCTTGGTAGCATCGACTGTATGCATTGGCAATGGAGAAATTGTCCGGTGTCATGGCAAGGGCAATATGTTAGTGGTCATAAAAAATACCCGACTATATTGCTTGAAGCTGTTGCGTCGCAGGATTTGTGGATTTGGCACGCATTTTTTGGTGTAGCGGGTGCGAATAATGATATCAATGTTTTAGATAATTCGCCGTTGTTCGATGACTTGCTGAATGATGATTCCCCTGTAGCTCCATTTGAGGTAAATGGACGTGTGTATGAAAAAGGTTACTACTTAGCCGATGGGATTTACCCACAATGGTCTACTTTTGTCAAATCATTCACTAATACCGTTGATGATAAACACACTTTATTTAAACGGCGTCAAGAGGCAGCACGAAAGGATATTGAACGTGCTTTTGGTGTTCTCCAAGGACGATGGGGAATAATACAACAACCAGCGCGTGCTTACCAGGTTACCAAGATAAGTAGAATCATGTATTCTTGCATCATATTGCATAACATGATTCTAAAAGATCAAAAGTTCCATGTAAGTGAATACAAAGAAATTTTCCGTGATCCGGCTAGACAAATGCAAGACAGGTGGATTGATAGATGTGATAGGCGACGTCAAAAGGCAAAAGAACTCCGTGACAAAGATGTTCATGTTAGTCTCCAACTCAATCTTATGGAGCATATTTGGCGTAACTGTGAGGATTTTGAGGAAGAAGATGACGACTAGTTTTACTTATTTACTTATCGTATTGTTCAATTCGTATTTTAATTCGTACTTTTATTATTATGTTTTTTTTTATTATTATCGTAATGTTTTTATTTTGTATTGTAATGTTTAAGTTTTATTAATAAAATGTTTGAATGTTTAATAAATGAATTTGTTGAGGGTAGAATTTGTAAATTTGTAAAAAGTGGTGTTATTTGGTGTTATGATTTCCTGTTGTTATGTTATTTGATGCTGAGATGATGTGGCGCTGACGTGGCATGGTGTTAGGGGTGTTAACATGTTATGACTCCCTCCACTCTTAACCTCCTATGGCAGTGTATAGCTTGGACCAAGTAGGTTCATCTTTCACTCCATCCTTGAAACACTCACCTTGAGGGAGACAACCACCTTAACCCATTCACTACATCCTTTATTACAGAGTGATAAAGATCATAAGGACCATTGCCACAATAATGGTCATAAAAAGAGCGTCCATTTTGCCTTAAAAGAACTACTGAAGCATCGCGAATACATGAATCAACCTTAACCATGTAATTGTCTTCAACTGATCGTTGACTTTTTCTTATTGATAATAGAAAAACAATTTATTTCTATGACAAGTAGTGGCATAATGGCATTGTAGTTTATTTGTGGTCAAACTGTCGAACAACTCTACATATGAGTACAAATGTGATATTTGTTTTTGTCACATAAGAATACACATCTATAAAGTTACATCTTTGTTTAATAAATAATAAAATTTGGACAGAAAGAGATACACACATACACTAACATAGATGCATATTGATATGGTGTAGAAATTCGAATCCTTGTTATTTGCTTGGCTTTAGCAGGATCTCTGCAAATCAGCAATTACATATACATGTGAGAGTCATTTGAACTTTTTAGGTCAAAGATCTTGTGATCAAGTCTGAAGTCAAAGATCTTTTTTAATGTCAGTACTAGAGCTATGCATCATGCATGTAAAAGAGCAAGAAACTACAAGAACCAGTTAGTTGACTTCTGGTGTCAAATAAATTAGTTTTAATAGATGTCAGAACCATTCCTTTTGACCTAAACAAATCAAGCTACCCATGTTGAATTCCAGATATTGATTATTGAAGAATGTTTTAGTTGCCGATACGAAGAAGTAGTCTGTGGGAGCAGGGCTGGGCCAGGCC